>JASTWR010000736.1:0-84213 GCA_030770355.1 Harpagoxenus sublaevis
TCTCAATGAAGAAATCACAGCTCGTGTCGTTAGTCTCATCGACAGATTAGAACTTGTCAATTTTACAATATCTCGAAGCAGTAACGCTGTTCCGTTAAGAAATACAGCAACGGTTGGTTTACCAACACGTTCTCAAGTCAAAGATTGATCCGATTCTCAAACACAGAAATGCCGCAATGAATACAAAAGAAATATGATATATACCTTGCAAGGTCGCATACGCAGTGATCGAGCGCTCGATTGGTTAACCAAGGAAAGAAACGAGATAGAATATACTATCACTCTCGTTTCGACACGTAACAAAAAAGAAAGGAAAGTCATGAACGTTCATCTCAAGATGTGCGTAACTAGCACAGCGATACTTATGGGTATCTCGTCAGTGAATTACACGTTTACACGTGTCCTGCTCCTTGCTCGGTTACGAAGCACTTCTAGGCTTCGTAGAAAGAATGAGAGACAGATCTGAAAGCGAACGCGACGGATTAGTACTTTTAGACGTAATCCTCGGCATTACCGCAATCAGAGTCAGTCTCCTTACCTCATGTATGAATTCTCTCGGTGCCTACTAGAGAGGACACCGAGATACCGCTCGTAAGAAGAGAAGAATATCCGTCCTCGGGTTACCGGGAGGATCGTTCTCGCAGATAGCGACGGCGTTGGTTCCAACATATCAATCTCGGCAGTCAGTCGGTCCCATCCAAGTCACAATCTCCTCGGTTCCTCATGGATCGGAAGATTGGCTAACGGTGTGTCTGGATAATCTGTTTCGCACTACGCGACGAAAATATGACTCGAAAAACTGTTACAAAGTTCTCACCTATTCGACACGATACGTCGTTACTGTTCTACGCCGAACCGGAATAAAAAATCGTTCATACTTTTCGGTATGAACATTCCTGAGGATCACCCCTTCCGACTTAAATAATTTCAAGCATATCTGAGCCATAAGTGGCGCCTCCCACATTCCTGTGGTAAGCAATTCACAAAGGATCCGAATTGAGCTATTATTTCTGCAGTACCATCTTTGGTCGGTACTCATTCAGCAACTCTTTTGATGCTCGAAGACATATAACACTGCCTTACGTCAAAGGTTTAAGCGAAAATATTCGTCTTACTCTTAATAGATGTGGCTTGGATGTCCTTCACACGATGCCTAAAAAACTTGATTCCATTATAAACTTGGAATAGATAAAATCGACAACATGAAGGAAACAGGCGTTGTCTATAAAATTGATTGCAATGACTGCAATATGTCCTATATAGGACAAACAGGTAGACATCTGGAAACTCGTGTGAAGGACATAGGAGCGACATTAATAAACAAGCACGCAATTATACGGTAGTGAGTAAGCACCGGTTAACATACGGGCACGATTTTAAATGGTCCTCTCCTGAGATCCTACATAGAGAAGGAAACACGAGAAAGAGGGAGATAACGGAGATGTTCTATATCAAAAATACAATAATACGATCAATCTCCAAAGGATACTGAGAACTTAAATCCTCTATATGAAAGAATTATAATTTCCACTTAATTGCTGTCCTCCTCCTTCCGTTTGTTTTTCTATGTATCCTTCTTTTGACTCAATTCGCGTACTCACAGACACTGACTAGTCTGACGCCGTCTTTCGACTTGGTGAGATGAACATGTTAACGCTCTCACTTTATATCGTGTGCTACATCCTTATGTCCTTAGGACAATTAAATTAGGGATGAAGGCTTTTACAATTTCTAGACAAGGTGCAAACTGCAATAAGCCCTATCACTAATGACGTCTCGAGCGGCTTTATTATTTTAATATCTAAGTATGTTATCTTTTTCTTTTTGCCCTCTTGTTCCACGTGCGATTAATTTCTTTGTGTTATATCTGTTTTTCTAGTATATTCTTGAAAAGGACACAAAACAAGTGTCGAAACGTCGAACCTGTACTACAGAATAAAACTGCCAGTTTGGTCAAAGCTAATGGTTTCTTGATAAAATCATTTATTATGAAAATACTTTTTGTTTAATTTCCTTCATTTACTCTATTTTTAATCAGATAAATTTTGACAGCTCAACAAAACATTATCAGGTTATCGTAGTTGTGTGAAGAAAATCTCAACATGTAACTCATGAAAAGGAAATAAAGAAATAAAAAAGAAAATATCGTAAGAATCGCAAAGGATGTCGTTATACTACGTTTATACGTATAATATTTACCAAGAAATGGTAAGATCACTATGTACGATAGATCATTTTGTTTGCGGTAAGATCATTATACATACATATATGTATATGTATATACATATATCTATGCTGATATATAATATGTTATGTTAAACTTAGTAATCTATGATTAATTAAAATTATTATTAAAATTAATAAATTTACGAATTTTATTATATATAAAATAATAATACAATAACGTGTACATGTATACAGCTACATAGATACGCATATATGTATATGATAAATAATTTACAATGTATGTATGTATGTCACACGTTATAATTTTTTTCACTTAATTATGATAATCTGATAATCAATTGAATTTTTAAAGCATGATTTTGATTAATTAAAATTATTATATTAAAATATGTGTATGCATATGATCTATATGTAAACATATATATATATATATATATATATATATATATATATATATATTCAAATTATTATTAGAATTAACAAAATCATGAAATTTTTAATTGTACAATATATATATATATATATATATATATATATATATATATTGTACAATTAAAAATTTCACGATTTTGTTAATTCTAATAATAATTTGAATCAAAATATCTAGGTTAGAATGGTGGATAATTTAGATGGTGCTAATAACAGAAAGCTAAATAGTGTCCATTGCTTACCATTATATTTGCCTTGTGAAGCAGTTATACCAATAAGGAATCTCATTCCATTCTTTATATTTGAAGAAAAAAATGATTTAAACTCAAATTACGTAAGTTGATAAATATTGATTAGGTTTTAGTTATATTTTCTTTTTTACTCCGAGGGTCGGTCACGTGACTTTTCCTCTACGACAAAAATGTGAAAAGTGAAATGTTTCATGTAACTATCTTTTTTATTGATGTTGAATAGAAAGAGATAGTCACATAAAACTATTTACATTTTCGTCCTAGGGAAAAAGATACATGATCAACCCTCTGTTATTGCAATGTATCAGTTTTCATTTTTACTCTTTTCTACCTTTAAAATAAAAAAAGCAATATTTTCTATATATTAATTTTTGGTCGAAACGTCTTGACGATTAATTTGAAAAGTGCCTGTGTTGTATCTGTCAAACCAAGTCGGCGCGTAATTTTTCTAGCTATTGTTCATATCAGAACAACGATTAAAAATATTGCCAGTTTAAAGTCGGTTCAAAATAATTAAACTATATTTATTTTTCTTTAAAGTATTTTACTATAGACTTAGATTTAATAAGAAAAATTTAAATTAGATATATTCAATTCTTAGCAATAAATTTGTAACGATGCACCCCTGAAGAGGCATCGTAACTCCGGCTAACACCCGTCTGACACCGCCCGGCCAAACACCCGCCGGGCGGAACTGTGGGCGCGATGCGCCCACCACCCATTTTTTAATTACTCATACTCGATCTCGCCGTAAAAACGGCTCGAGACGCAGCGGCCGACGAGGCCCGACCGCCGCCGAGCGCCGCCGAACAACGCGAGCGCAACGCCAGCCGCGACCGGCCACATGTGCGAGGCCGACGGGGCCCGAGCGTCGTCGAATACGACCGAGCGCCGCTGACAGCTACAGCCACGCGCTCTTGACGCACGTGTGCGCTGCTGTCAACCCACACCGTGGGAACTGTAAAATAACGTTCTCGCGCAGTATAAAAGGCGCTCCAGAAGCCGAAATCGACACTCAGTCCTGTTCCTGAAAGCAATTAGCAGTAATCGTGGTCGAGAGCTCTCTGTCCACGAACGAGTGCTCTCGTTGCTGCTTTCCCTTCGACGACTTTCTTTCTTTACCTGCGAAGGCGAAAAACCGAGGTGGAGAGCTCTCCGTCTCGGTCGAGTGCTCTCGACGCCGACGCACCTCATCCTGGCAAATCGGGACGGACCGGTCCGTACGTCCGAACGTCCCCGACGCCGCTCCACCCGCCAGTATCTTTGAGTTATTTAAAAACCCGCGATAGCAAACCGCGACCGGTATCTAGCCACGTACGGGATCGTCAGATACGCGCACCGCGCCGTTACAGTTACATTCTTTTCGGTCAATATCTAATCACGCTCTCGTTCGATTATAATTATATTCTTTCCGTATATCGCGCCGTACTGGGCCACCGCGCCTCCGAAGTACCCTGCCGGTAATCTCTTTCAATTATAATTATATCCTTTCCGTATATCACGCCGTACTGGGCCACCGCGCCTCCGAAGTACCCCGCCGATATTCTTGTTAATTGTGAAATCATATTCTAAACCGTGGAAATCCACGTTGCAAACTCTAGTCACCACGTTTGTTATTTTTCTTACAATAAACTATTGTTAATATTTTATCTCGCCTATTGCTCGCGTCTATTGTCTCCGGACCTACCCTATTGAACTCCTGACCCAGCGAGCTAGTCCGCGTTCAATATAAAAGGCAGGTCGTTATATGGCGCCCAAACAGGGACCGTTACGAGACAGTAAACGTGAACTACAATGGCGAAAACGTGGATTTACCGCTTAAGGAGGTTCGAGCATTACTTGTGAGTCAAAAATGCGATTAAAATAAATGTCATTACAACGATTTCGAATTATATGCAATATTAGTATAATGAATTGTGGATGCTACTTACGTGCTATATTCTTCGTAAATTATTAGCGTATAGAATATTAACAAACATATACTAGAGTATGAGAGCGTCAACGACTCGGGAATCGCTTATTCGGCCAACATTATAAGTTAGAACATGTCACTTTGTGACAATAAGCTTTCTATACTCGAAAGCCATCGTAGAGCCTTAATTTTTTTATATGATTTACATAAACACTTTACACAAATAATCGCAAAACTTGAGCAATATTGACCGTATAGTTTTTCTGTAATATTATTCAGAAGTTGACCACTTTTAGTCTACCCTTATGGAGAAAGTCGCTCCGAGGCAGATTATCACTGGTTTAGTACACACTTAGCCACCTGAGGACTTTGAAAAACTAGCATTTGATAGATGAAACATCAAGGATTGTGTAAAGACTTTAAAAATAGGATTTTACCGTGTGGATTGAAGGCTATACTGTCACAAAGTTTAGATCCTAGCCTAGAATGTTGGATAATAAGCGATTCCCGAGTCGTTGACGCTTTCATACTCCGGCATATGTTTGTTAAATATTCAATACAATAATAATTTACGAAGAATATAGCACGTAAGTAGCATCCACAATTCATTATACTAATATTGCAAATAATTCGGGATCGCTGTAATGACATTTATTTCAATCGCATTTTTGACCTCACAAGTAATGCTCGAACCTCCTTAAATAAAAGTTAGCTCGTGACCGAGCTTGAAATAATCGGATTAGAGACTGACGGTACGATCGACGACTTACGCCGCCGTTTAAGTTTGTATGTAGATGATCATCCGGAAATGATCCAGCCAGCCGTCGCGACGATCGAAGAGCCACAAATCGGGCCTGCGGTGACCATCACCACGCCCGAGGCCACTGGCCAACCAATGTTAGCATTGCGACCACCGACTCCAACCCCGACCGGTCCGGAGGTATTTTATCCCGCGGAAGGGGAGCGCTCGAGTGAATCCCCCGCTAAAGTCGTGAATCAGATCCGGAAATGGGGGTGTCATTTCGACGGGAAAGACCCCGTGGCCTTCCTCGAGCGGCTGGAAGAGCTCAAAGAGAGCTACCAATTTTCCGGGCCGCAACTGCTGATGGGGTTACCGGAATTACTCCGCGGGGACGCGCTTTTATGGTGCCGGAACAACCGACACAACTGGCGAAATTGGGATGATTTCTGCGAGGATTTTCGCGATTATTTTCTTCCGCGTCGGTACCGCGCGCAACTTGTACGCGAGATACAAACGCGCTTGCAGCGTCCCGACGAACCGTACCGCAAGTTCGCGACGGAGCTAAGCACCATGATGCGACGCGCCACAAGTTTTACGGAGGAAGACCAAGTGGAAAACCTATATAACAATATGCATCCGCGATACCATATATACGTATGTCGGGACATGATAACGCGCACAAGGGATATCCTACGACTCGCGGAAGAATACGAACACATAGAAGAGCAGACACGTACTCGCCAAGCCCCGGCACCGAAACCCACGACGGCCGCCGTCGCGTGTGACCGCTATGAATGCTGCTGGAGATGCAAGCAGCGGGGACATACAAGGTTTGATTGCAAACGGCTTTGCTCGCAATGCGGAAAAGACGGAGTCTTTACGAAGGATTGTCACCCGCCGCCGGGAAATGCGGCGCGGACCGGGGAAGGAGCGGACGCACCCCGGTCCTCCGCATAACGTATAAGCCTCGACCGCATCTGACCGCATTTATACTAGGGCTCGCTATTATACGTTTAAACGGAAACACGTTTATACGTATAATTAGCATATCCGTTTATTAGAAACGTTTTTCCGAATACACGTGTTTTAAGTCTAGGGCCTGATAAACGTTTAAACGTTTAAACGTTTAAACGTTTACACGTATATATTTATAGCATATCCGTTTACTAAAAACGTTTTTTCGAATATTTTCACGTTTTTTTATAAACGTTTATCTCTTTCTTAAGTGTTTTATTTTTGAATGTACTTTATTAATGAAATTTTTATTACAAATATAGTCAGAGTTAGGAAGTAATGTATTATTTGTAATATCGTTATTGTTACTGTTTTTCCGGTGACGTCGTCACATTTTTACAGTAACGGAAACGAATTCGTTATGTAAAACACTTTCTTCTACTCATAAATGGATGTACTTACTAAATATACGAGTAAACGAGTTTTTGTTTAAATAATAGCGAGCCCTAATTTTGACGCGGGGGGGGGGGGGGAGGGGGAGCAAATAGGGGCAGACAAAAGCACGAGTGGAACGACACAGTCCAACAAGTTTTTGTCACGCGTGCTCGCATCATCGACGACATCCGCGAGTGAGAGCGAGCGCATGCACGCACGTTCATACGTACACATGCACGCACGCACGAAATAACAATGTATAATTTTCTTAGTGATGTTTACTAAACGTTTACTAAGTGTTTACTAAACGTTTATTAAACGTTTACTAAGCGTTTACTAAACGTTATACGTAAACGTTTTTCTGGAAAAAAATGTAAACGGATAAACATTTCACGTTTAAACGTTTATTTGAAAAACGGAATAAAAGCATAGCCCTAATTTATACATCGACAACCAGTCGACGCCCTACTGGACACCGGTTCCGAAGCCACGTTTATTAATGGACAGACTGCCGATAAAATACAGACGATGGGGTATGCGATTAAACCCGCAAGCGGCCAGGTGCATCTCGCCGACGGGACGAGCACACCCATACGAAGCTATGTGACGGTGCCTGTCACCGTCCAAGGACGACTACTTTGGCATCACGTCCAGGTAATGCCCACGCTCGACAACGAGATGCTAATCGGCGTCGACCTTTGGGCCAAATTGAGACTCTCGATACCGCCACCACCACCGTCCGACGCAGTCTCCATTTCGGAACCGACATGCGCCATCGAACAAACAGCAGACACACCACAAACCGAAGCAGAACGACTACGAAAATTTTTGGCTAGCGAATTGCCAAAATTCGAGGGAGTGCAAGGCCCTACGGACCGGGCGCAGCACGTCATCCGCGTAAAAACCGATGTACCGCGTAAACAGCGGTACCGGCCACGTAACCCCGCCATGCAGGCAATCATCGACGAGGAGGTCGACCGCATGCTGAAAGAAGGCATTATCGAGCCACTACACAGCCCATGGAGCTCGCCGGTGGTCATAGTGAAAAAGAAGGATGGCAAACCGCGGTTTTGCATCGACTTTCGGGGGGTAAACGAGGTAACCGAGAAGGACGCATACCCGTTACCCCACATCGCCGCCACGCTCGATAAGCTCAGGGGGGCCAAGTACCTGACTACGCTAGACTTGAAAAACGGATATTGGCAGGTCCCGCTGTCACCGGAAAGCCGACCCGTAACGGCCTTCACCGTCCCGGGGAAAGGACTAATGCAATTTAAAGTAATGCCATTCGGCTTGCACTCCGCCCCGGCCACATTTCAACGACTGCTCGACACCGTATTGGGCCCTGAACTAGAGCCACACGTCTTCGTCTATCTGGACGATATAATCATCATCAGCGAGACATTCGAAGAACACTTAAGGTTGGTGAAAGAGGTGTTCCGCCGACTACGAGAAGCGCGACTGCGCATCAACGCGGAGAAATGCCGATTCTGCGTCGATTGATTAAAATATCTCGGCCATATCATCGATCGCGACGGCGTCCGAACCGACCCTGAGCAGGTTAGCGCCGTTGCCAGGTGGGAGGCTCCGCGCAATGTGCGCGATGTGCGCCGATTTCTGGGGGTCGCATCATGGTACCGCCGCTTCGTCAAAGACTTCGCAACCCTCGCCGCGCCGTTGACCGCACTTACACGCAAACGCGCCCGTTGGAACTGGGGGGACGCCAAACAAGCCGCGTTCGACGCTTTAAAAACCGCGCTAACGACGTCACCGGTGCTCGCATGCCCAGACTTTAACCGGCAATTCTTTCTGCAAACCGACGCAAGCACCACGGGCCTCGGGGCCGTCCTAACACAGTATTTTCCAGAGGAGGAACGTGTCATCGCGTACGCGAGTCGCGCCCTGAGTAGCGCCGAACGAAATTATAGCGCGACCGAGCTGGAATGTCTGGCCGTCATATGGGGAATACGACGATTACGAGGATATCTCGAAGGATACCGATTCACCGTGATAACCGACCACCAATCACTAAAATGGCTGCAGAAGATAGAGTCACCAACAGGCCGCTTCGGCCGCTGGGCCTTTGAATTACAACAATACGACTTTGAAATAAAATACCGGAAGGGCACGCTAAACAGAGTCGCCGATGCGCTCTCCCGACAGCCAGAAATAGCCAGCATAACCAAGCCAAAATGTACATGGTATCAAAGAATGTGGCATGCGGCCAAAACGGTCTTACACGAAGTACCCGATTTTCGCATTGAGCATGGCCGCTTATGGAAACATATACTCCATAGCCTCAACTTTAAAGAAACATCGGAACAAGAACAATGGAAGGAGTGCGTGCCAAAGGAACGACGTCCGACGGTATTAGAACAGTACCACGACGCGCCAACGGCCGGGCACCTTGGAATCGCAAAAACTATAGCCAGAATTGCAGCAAGGTTTTACTGGCCAGGCATGTTTCAGGACATTGCTCGATACGTGAGAAACTGTCCGAACTGTCTTGCTCACAAAGTCGCGCAGGAGAAACCCGCCGGACAACTTCACCCGACCGCGCTCAGCCGTCCGTGGCAACAAGTAACCATTGATCTCGTCGGGCCGCTACCCCGCTCCGCCGCGCCGCCGGCCATATATGGCTCTTGAATATGCAAAATCGGTTTACTAAGTGGGTTGAACTCCGACCTCTGCGCCGCGCCACCGGGCCCGCTATTATCAAACATATTAAGGAGGCGATTATCCTCCGCCACGGGTGCCCAGATGAAATACTATCGGACAATGGCACTCAGCTCAAAACAAAGCAACTCGCCACACTCCTCAAAGACTGCGAGATACGTCATCGCTTTACGCCGGCTTACGCACCCCACTGCAACCCCGTGGAACGGACCAATCGCGTGATCAAGACAATGATCGGACAGTATGCTAAGAAACACCGGGCGTGGGACGAATATTTGCCGGAATTACAATTCGCGTATAATACCGCGCAACACGACGCGACCGGATACACCCCCGCATTCCTCAATCACGGACGCGAGTTACGTCGCCCCGGGGAGAACCCTCTCGTCGAAACCGCAACCCCGCCACCAACCATCCGCCGTCGGTTGAACGAAGCATACGATCTCGTTAAGATCCAGCTCGCTCGGGCGTTTCATCAACAGGAAAAATATTATAATTTACGCCGCCGAGATTGGCGACCACAGATAGGGGAATGGGTCTGGAAGCGGGACCGCCCGCTCTCCAACAAACAAACGGCGTTTAACGCGAAACTCGCTCCCAAATTCATAGGGCCGCTCGAGGTACGCCACATCATCTCGCCCGTCATCGTGGATCTCCGTAGTCGCACGGGCAAATGGTTTAGGCACGTACACGTGCAAGATTTGAAGCGCGCACTGACCGTTAGCCGGAGTTACGATGCCTCTTCAGGGGTGCATCGTTACGAATTTAATTGATTTATTATAAAAATATTCTTTACTTTATTTTCTCTTGCACATAACTCGAGACATAACTTTATGTAGGTACTTAGCGAAAAACAATAAATCTTGCTATTCCATAATACTCGGCGCACACATAAATGCGTAAGGTACACTAAGAAAAAAATTTTTGAGTCCAAAAAAATATTTATTATATTGCTTCTAACAGCTCAGTTACTTAATATAATACAATACTTATTTAAAACAAATTAAGAACTTGTTGCCAGCCAATAATTAAAAACATATAATTTTTAAAATCGATCAACTAACCATGTTTATTAAAAAGATGTTATCTAGAATTTAGAATTTATTGCGAAAAATATTACCTTACTCTGGCTGTGTGAGTAACTTTGGTGGACCATAAATTTAAATTTTATGGGTTATCTATAATATACAAAAATTTTATCTAATATACAAAAATCATAATTATATTACTGGTAGCCCGTGAGAACATTTTAAAAATCGTTCTATTATATAGCCAAATGACTCGCTGATATGCGTTCTCTACTGATGTAACTAATCCTGTTTCTGGTTTACTTCCCATTCAATATTACAAAAACTGTTACAAATATAATTCACTATTCTTCTTTTAGATGAATTTAGAAGATAATTTCATACATAAGTCAGAAAAGTAGAAATAAAGACTGCGTTGTTACCTCGTGTATTTATAAACTGCAAATCCTCTACTCTCGATTATGTCTGGAAATAGAAATAAATTAGAATTGAATAAGTCACAGTACATGCAGTATGTTTTAAAAATACTAATGTATCAATGAAATAATATTATAATTAAAGTCGTAATAATTGAATCTGAAAAATAGTGATAATAATGGCGGGTGTGTAAAGTTGGCACCCCTACATTAAAATTCGATAGTTCTTTAGAGTTCCAGCTTCTTTTCAAAGAGTATGAGAGTATTTTTAAGTTTTTAAATAGAGTTCTGGCGATTAAGGTAACAAAAACACCTTTTGAAAACAAGGGGTGTCAACTTCACGACTTTTTTTATCGAATTTTGAGATCGAATAGTTCTGAATGACCTAAACGCTTCATTCTGCGATTATCTAGAGTTCCTGATACATAAAAAATTTTTTGGATTAATTAAAAAAAGAATAAAAAATTTTGAAAATTCGATTTTGAGATCAAATAGTTCTGAATGGCTTAAACGCTTATTAAAAATAATTTTTTTGGTGAAAGAAAATTTTAAATTATCTCGTTCAAATATCGGTTATCTTGCAAACCGTTAGCCTAATCGCTTTGAGCCATAAGACTTTTTGTCACAACTCGTCGAGAACTAGCCAGAACGCTCGTCAGAACTACTCGGAACTCTGAAAAAATTTTCGACTTCGGAACTTTGAAAATTTTCACGATTATCGTTTAAATATCTGATATCTTGCAAACCGTTGGTTCAATCGCTTTGTGTCATAAGACTTTTCGTTAAAACTCGTCGAGAACTAGACAGAACGCTCGTCAGAACTACTCGGAACTCTGAAAAAATTTTCGACTTTGGAACTTAGAAAATTTTCGCGATCAGCGTTCAAATATCTGGTATCTTGCAAACCATTGGTCCAATCGTTTTGTGTCATAAGACTTTTCGTCAGAACTCGTCGTGAACTAGCCAGAACGCTTGTCAGAACTACTCGAAACTCTAAAAAATATTTCGATCATCATCTATTTCGATCATCATCTCAATAATAAATCCCGGGGTCAAAAATTTTTTGAAAGTTCCGAATAGTTCTGATCAGAGTTCTGGGTGGTTCTCGACGAGTTCTGACAAAAAGTCTTATGACACAAAATGATTGGACCAATGGTTTGCAAGATACCAGATATTTGAACGCTGATCGCGAATGCAGCTATAGTCGCGCGCGACTATGGCTGCATTCCGATATTCACTGCAAGTATTGTAAGCATCGGGTAACAAAAGAGCAAACGTAACAAAAGAGCATTTTATTCGCACAGTTTGGAAGATGAAGCTAAATGGTGGTTACGAAAACTAGAGCAGTTAGCTCTATAAGACCTATATAATTTTTTGTTTAGCGTAAGAAATACTACCAGAAACCATCCTTAATATAACGCTTACCGTCCTTTTTACTATTTTATTTAAAACTTTAATTTAAAAAACTATTTACTTAAAAAAATGGTTTTCTAATTGGAGTCGCCAAAATTCCCTTTAGGGGCTTTCATTGTAACCCAAAAGAGAGATTTTCATAAAGTTTCCGCGAAATCGGAGGTGGGCCGTTTTTCGAACTCCACTCGCAATTTTTTTTAAAGTTACAGTTGTTACTATTGCTTACTTAGAATATCGAATTTTTCATTGATTAACTTCTTTTTACGAAATTAAATTCGTTTAATTCTGAAATATCTCGTGTTATTAAGAAAGAAACTATTTTAAAATTTTAAGTCCGCAGTTCTTACAATTAGAATACGGTAAACATAATTACGATAAAATTACTGCAATAAAATATCTTGAGAGATTTCTCTCCTTTTACATGAATTCGTGGAAACACTCATGAGTGTTTCACATCTTTATAAAAACATAATCATAGGTGGAGACCTTAACTGCGACCTTCTTTCGACTAATTTTGAAGCGAATTATCTACGTGAGCTTATGTCAGGCTTATCATTGCACATTGTGCGCTCTGGCGCTACACATCACACAGCTACTTCCGACTCGTGGCTGGATATTTTTGCGGTGGACGACGGTGAGAAGGTCCTAACGTTCGTTAAATCGGAGAGCCCGTTTATTGCGGGTCACGATCTCATCGAATTGTCGCTGTCACTCGGTGTGAATGTAGCGATTGAGAGTAACATCCGAAGGCGTTGTTACAGGACCATTGACGCTGATGAGTTTCGAGATCATCTTCAGTCCATCATGGAGAGTACTGATTTTCTTGCGTGTATTCGGGCTATCACTGATGGTAGTTGTGTCGGACTTGATGACCGGGCTAATGTTCCTGGAGTTGATAGGCTTTGTGCGGTGTTGTCTGACACTTTACTTAGTTCGCTGGATGTGTTTGCTCCTGAGCGTGTATTCGCTATTAAGAAGCCCCCTGCGCAGTGGCTTACGGTTGAACTTAAAACCCAGCTTCGTACTCGGAATCATTTATATAAGCAAGCAAAACGTTCCAATAGTTTACTTGGTTATGCCACCTACAGACTTTTTTGTAACCGGCTTAATATTGATATAAGGCGTGCCAAGAGTGAGTTTCAATTCAATTCTCTCAGAAATATCATGGATCCTGCTAAACTTTGGAGAGAACTCGCTCGGTTAGGTCTTGTAAAATCATCCTTGACGCTTTTTTATGCCTGATCAACTAAATTCATTTTATGTTTCTGTTTCTAACGCTCAGTTGCCTTGCTCATACGCTAACTTCATCTCTGCTATTGCACTGGTTACTCGTCAATCTCAGTGTCCAGAATTTGTTTTTTTCGCCATTACGCCTTGTATGATTTTTAAGCTCATTTCCGTGAGACCGCTTCATTCGTATGCATCAGGTTCTGATGGAATTCCGCTCTATATTTTACGTCTAGCTTGGCCTATAATTTCATCGTATCTAACTTCCTTATTCAACCGCTCATTAGAAACTTCGTCATTTCCGACTCAGTGGAAGCAAGCGCTTATCCGTCCTCTTTCGAAAATTCGCATTCCAGCTTCTCCGTCAGATACGAGACCGATAGCCAATCTACCTGAGCTTTTTAAAGTTCTTGAAAGGATTATTGCCTCACAGATTACTGACTACTTAATCGAGCATGACTTTTTAAATCCAAGACAGTCTGCGTATCGACCATGTCACAACACTCAGTCAGCACTGCAAAAGACTTGTTACAATCATGATTCTCTTTGATTTTAGCAAGGCATTCGATACTGTTCCACATCTTCGTCTGCTCACTAAGCTTAAGATGATCGGTTTCTCTGACGCCGTCCTTACATGGATTTTTTCATATCTGACTGGTCGTTCTCAGGCAGTAGTTGATGATACTGGCAAGCTTTCCGATTGGCTGTCTACGTCGTCTGGCGTCCCCCAGGGTTCCGTGCTTGGCCCACTTTTATTCTCTCTTTTTATCAATGATATTGGCGGAGTATTGTCGCATGCATCACACATGTTGTTTGCTGACGACATTCAGATTTATCTATCTTGCTTACCAGCTGACATTCTTTGCGGATTAGAGTTAATTTCAAAGGATGCGAACGCTATTTTTAATTATGCTGAGTCTAATGGCCTTAAACTGAATCCTGCCAAATCAAAGGCGATTATTTATGGTAGTCAAGCATATGTCAGGCATATTGACTTTTGTCTTCTACCACCTATTACTGTAAACCGAGTGCCTATTCCTTTTGTAAGTGAAGTTAGGAATTTAGGAGTTATGTTCACATCTACCCTCTCTTGGAGGAAACACATTTCGCTTGTTTCGCAAAAGGTCCACTGGGCGTTATACAAGCTTAAGTTCAATAAAAACTCACTTTCTACTGAGCTTAGAATTAAGCTTGTGACAGCATTAGTTCTACCTCATTTAGATTATTGCTGTCTCGTTTATCATGGCCTGAGCGATGAACTCAACACCAAATTACAGAGACTCGTGAATTGTCGTATTAGGTTTATTTACAACTTGCGACGAGATGAGCATATTACTCCGTACAGACGTCGCTTGGGCTGGCTCTCTGTTGAAAATAGAAGGCTGTATTTTCTTGGGTGTCAGATGTATCGTATCCTTTTCCTACAATCTCCTTCTTACCTTAGTGAGCTTTTCACTTTTCCTGACCCATCGCTCAGGGGTTCTGACCGTTTTGGTGCTTCATCACAAACTTTTCATATTCCGACTTGTAGAACTGCCACGTATATGCACTCCTTTCGTCTTTCCTCAATTCGTTTTTGGCACACTCTTCCTACTAGTATAACCTCTGCATCTTCTATCGCATCTTTTAAAAACCTTTTTCACTTATTTTTGCTTGCATCTGAAACTGGCTGACGCTCTTGGCCTTCTTGTGTGCATTATATTGATGCAATGTTACCATCGTCTAGTCGTGTGTTTAGTTTGTTGAGTTTACACATAATTATCTTAGTTTAAGTTGCGTTGCAAAATATCAATTAGTTTTTATGCTGTTACGTCCTGTGGACTCCACGTGATTTTTTCCTTTCGTGGAATTAAAATCGTAAACAGTGGTTATCAATTGGCAAGCGGATGCAAGCCGTTGCTCGTTAAAAGTGAACTTTCCGAACCCAATAAATTGAACAAGTAATGGATTTGTTGTGATCCAACTGGTCCCAATAATTCCACGAAGCGGGGCAACGGAAGTTCAATTGCGATAGCGGGCAACGAAAATTCAATTGAAACGCGCGATAACGGGAGGCATGGGTCACCATAAATTAAAACGCCATGCGAGGGTTTTCCAAATCACGCGTCTAATATGAGGTCGCGTCGTCACCCTGCCTCAATTTATCAAAACTAAGAGTTCACACGTGTCACCCGTTTAAGAACGCGGATTTGAACTCTGACCCACGCTTCCCAGTAAGCGATAAAGATAAAACAGTATTAGCTTGGACCACCAAAGAGTGGGGAAATATAATTCTAATAACGAACCCGCCAATAGATGACCACTAATTAAAAATTGTGTAACGAGATTTCGGTAACTCGCCACGAGATAGGCGGAAAACCGAAATCTATGTCACAAATAAGAACCAGACTCCACCAATCCTAATCATCCTCGGATTAAATCCGCCCCTTTCAAATCACATAAAAACCGCGACTCCGCGTACCAAAACACACTTTGCACTTGGCAATTGCTCAGTCAGTCCGACAGTCTAGTCACGAATCAGTTTACTAAATTCAGTACCTCTGGTAAAATCTGTGCGCGTCTACCGCCAACCCAGGGTCCTGCCAACGACCCTCAGCACACCCGACGCCCGAGATCCGCGAGTCGCGACCAACGGGGCCGACCAACTTCATAATTACCTACGTCCGCTCAAGAGCCCAACAAATAGTAAGTCCGCAATCTCACTCGCAATTTTTAATCGGATCCTCGGGGTTCACAAACATATATATATATGTATATATTTCATTTGCATATATATATATATGTTAAATAACCTTTTTTTCTCCTTTTTTTCCAAACTGATTAAACGATAATAATTTTAGTGACTATCCGGGGTCGCAAGGGTTTAGCATTGAAAATTAAGAAACGATACGCACGAAGCAGGCGAGCCCGCGTCGTTGAGCGACAGCTCCTCCAGGCGCATCAAGAAAATTTTAACCGCCACCATCTTCCACAATTTTCTCTTCCCCCGCGTTCTCTCGCGTACCAAATCCTTCCCGACACCCCCGATTCTTCCCCCTGTTCCGGACCGTCCTATTCCCCGGTTCCTTCTGAGGAACTTGACCGGTTCCCCTATCCGGAGCTCCCACACTCCCCCATCCCTTTTTACTTACGCGACGAATACCGCGAGAGAACACCTTCTCCCGCGTTCTCCACCTCGAGCGTGGAGATTCTTTTTGAAACACCCCGGTTCCCTTCCACCAATAGACCAACCTCTCCCGCCCTCTCCACATCGAGCGTGGAGATCATTCCGGAGATTATCACAATAGATTAATCTCGATTCATACATTAAAATATAATAATTAATTAATTATTAATGTAAGAATCAATTTATTAACGTAAGAATACAAGTGTAAGAACGTTCAAACACACACGCACACACTCATGGCATACATCCTTTTTCTTTTTTTTTCTTTAAATCATAAAATGTACTAACCGGGCAGGATGTCAAATTCAAAGTAGATCCATCCCCTCAATAAATCCTGTCCGATGACCTCCGAACTCATGTAACACCCGCGTATTCTCCATACACATATACACACACCACACATGAACTGTACCATTTGCGTTTGTAAATGTAACTGTCTCATTGATTTTTATCACGTATAATAAATAATTGTAATGTTTTAATTTCAAAAATTAAAGTCTAATTATTTAATTTTAACACCTCGTCACCAACCTTCCCGCTCGCAAAATCGTACACGGTCCGATCCCAGGTAATAGGGATTGCATAATCCTTGACCTGAAACAGGACCAACGATCGCACGGCTCGCAGTAGGCGTAATAGCGTCTCTTCGGACGTTGACCCTCGACTGGAGCCTTCCGAAAAGTGCGCTCGACTCGAGGCACGCGTTTACTCGCGCGACCCAAGATAACCTTTAAGAATTTTCTTACGTCCTTCCTTACCCCGTCCCCTCTGGGTAGCCTTTCCTTTGCTTCCCAGTTTTCCTTTTCATTAAAACTTCCGGGGTTTGGACGTAACAGAACTTAAATTTTGGGGGCTTGTCCGGGATGAATTGTGCGATTTTGCGAGACAGGTATGAGTACGAGGTCTAAATCCGACAAGGCTGAAGTCGATAATCTTTACAAAAACGTTATTGAAAATCAAGGCAAAATTAAACCAGCTAGCTTAGCGCTATATACTTCCACTCCCTCTGGATCCACTAAACCTACTCCAAGACAGATCAGTTTCACTCCGAACCTTACCGAAATTGCGGAAGATCAGTCCGAAAATTTAGCCTGTACACCTGAGCCTGCTTCGTACGAATCTTTGAACAAAGTTTTATTAACACATCTAATCGAACATAATACCTCGTTAAATTCTAAAAACATCACAGAAACAATGGCGCACCCTAACCCGTTTGCCACCTTAAAATACGCGGTTAAAGCCGTTCCTTTCTTTGACGGCCAAAATATTCCCCTTACATATTTTATCGAAGGATGTCAGAAAGCAAAAGTTATGCTGCCCGATGAGGCAGAGTCTCAATTTACAAAAATTATCAGAACCCGAATTGTAGGTGAAGCGCGCCGTACTATACAAGACCAAGATTTCGACACTGTAGCTCAATTAACTAAATACTTAGAACAAATTTATGGCCCATCTAAAAACATTTATCAGTTGCAAGGAGAGCTGGGTTGTATTTACCAAAAGAACGAGGAAGACGTAGTTACATACGCAAATCGAGTAAAGATACTAGGAAAACGGATATTGGAAGCTCATAAAAATTCAGGAAATGCCCTTCCCGGTCAGAATATTAAATCATCTTTAGAAAAGGATATGTGCAAATGTTTTATCAGAGGATTAAAGCCGGAATTAGAACAAAGAGTAGCGAGAAATTTAGACGTTCAAGCGACCGTAGCCGACGCCCTGCGGATAGAGAGAGAGCTACGCGACATGACAGATTTACGACAAGGGCAGGGTAGAGGTCCAGGAAGATTATCGAATGTTAACAGTTCACGAGAAACATGTCAGATTTGCTATAAGGAAGGACATTCAGCCTCTAATTGCAGAAAATTAACTCAAATCTCTCAACAGCCTTACAATAAAAGCCCGTTGGGGACCGAAATTTTAATATGCCAAATCTGCAAGAAACGCGGACATAGCGCCGACAAATGCCGGTTGCGTGATTCCCAAACCCGTCAATCCGTTAACATTGTGCGAGAAAGTAACACTATTTGTCAATTATGCTCTAAATCCGGGCATAGCGCTAAAATGTGTAGAATAAATAATGGCAATAACCAGAATAAGCCTTCTATAATTTGTCAATGGTGTGATAAACCGGGACATTCGGCTAGTAATTGCTGGAAAAAGCAAAACGAACAACGCAATACAGAAAATAGGCCGAAAATTACTTGCCAAATCTGTAGTAATTTCGGGCACCTTGCCAAAGATTGCCGATCTAAAATAGAGCGAAACGCAGCATCCAAAAACTCTTTATTCTGTCGTTATTGTAAAGAAGAAGGGCACCTCCTCGAAAATTGCGAGCTACGCATTGCAAGTAATAATCGCAGGCAAGCAAATAATCAGGGAAACTCCAGCGGACCCTCGAAGTCGGGTGTACAACAGGGGTCCGAGCGGATCTCACACCCATCCACATCACAAAAAACCCAGTAGATAAAAACGTGTCGGAAATACGACCTGTAACAGTAAACTTCGATAACCACAGGCGCGTGCCGACCGTTCAGGCAAATCTCAGTAAAACAGCTCCACATGTAACTTTTATGTTAGATACAGGTTCAGGGCCGAACCTAATTAAGGAAAATTTCATACCTAAGGGCAAACCTGTCGATTATACTAACATTTTACAGTTAAATGGGATAAACAAATTCCCAGTTTACACCCTCGGGAAAGTTATTTTACTTCTTTTTGGGAAACAAGTAGCCTTCCACGTAGTGTCTAATGATTTCCCAATTCCTCAAGCCGGTATATTAGGTAACGATTTATTTGAACAGGCTTCCTCGGCAATAGACTACGCTAAGGGATGTTTGAATGTATCGGGAATTAACGTGCCTTTCTTCTCACCAGAAACTATCACAGCATCTCCACGGACCGAATCATTATTTTACGTAAGAATAGAAAATCCAGACGTAAAAATAGGATACATACCGAGATTAAAGGTAGCTCACGGAATATATCTAGGAGACACTATAGTAGAAAACATCGCAGGAAAAGCATATTTAAATGTCATAAGTACCTTGGATGAAGAAGTGGAAGTTCAGGTACCAACCCTGCGCCTCAAACCCCTAAATGAATTATTCGACGATCACGAATCAGATATAGAGGCGCGAGATAATCAAGAGAAAACTTGCAAATATGCAAAACTCGGAAGACGGCCAAACTCACTGCATAGCACTTGATGAAATCAACAAAAATGAGATACAAACAAATACTAATAATGAAAATAATAACAAGTGCGAATATGCAAATTCGAATAATAGTGAAGACGATGAAAACGAAATTGAATTAAAAGGAGAAACTAAGAATAAAACTATAAGAAGAAATAAAAGGTCAAATAAAAATCTTAATCTAGATATTCGCGAGGAAGGTTTCCAAACCTCCCCCGAAATGCTAGACTCCAAAATCCTTGGAGAGGGAAGCTACCAAACCTCTCCTGAAATATTAAACAATTCCAAAATCTGTGGAGGGGGAAGTTACCAAACCTCTCCAGAAGGTAATCTTAGAATTGCAGAGGAAAGTTTCCTAAACTCCTCTAGTATATTCTCCCGTCGATTGCGTGGAGGGAAGTAACCAAACCTCACGATGCAATACGACAGAATTTTGTTTAAGAGAGCCGGAAAATAAGAGCTCCTCAAATTCTTTGAAAGAAATAAAATTTCCAAGGGTTGGAATACCCATAAAAAGTGATCAAAATCATATCTCTCATATTACAATTGAAGAACTCGTAAAAAGAGTAGAATCATATAATCCTAATGTCAAAGAGATTTATGGTATTAATAAAAAAAATAAACCGTCTTCAAAAATCTTAGCATCTACGCATGCTGAATCACAAAGAGTAATAGACAATTTGATGCGCAAACGCGAATCGGAAGGAGAAAAAAGACGAATATCATTAATAAATAATACTTCGCGTGAATGTTTTGTATTGTCCGAGAAACGTAAAAAGGACAGGCTCACAGAAATTACAGAACTATTACGTTTAGAACACTTAAATGCCCAAGAAAGGGAAAATGTGATAAAACTTATCTCCAACAGTCAAGACAGATTTCATATTCCTGGAGAAAAACTAACAGCAACTCATGTAATGCGACATCAGATACCAACAACAGACGATCGACCTATAAATACGCGGCAATACAGATTCCCGCAAATCCACAAAGAAGAAATAAATAAACAAGTAAAAGAACTGCTAGAAGGAGGCATCATAAAACCTTCTCAGTCACCTTACAATACGCCCATCTGGATTGTACCCAAAAAGGAAGACTCGAAAGGAAATAAACGCTGGAGAATGGTTTTAGATTTCCGAGCTCTGAATGAAAAAACTATTGGCGACGGTTACCCAATACCTAACATCGTCGACATTATAGACCAATTAGGTAATGCAAAGTATTTTACCGTATGCGATCTGGCCTCGGGATTTCATCAAATAGAAATGGATCCCGCAGATAGTCACAAAACTGCATTTACAACTCCTAACGGTCATTACGAATTTGAGCGAATGCCTTTTGGATTAAAAAACGCTCCTGCTACTTTTCAACGAACAATGGATCGTGTATTAGCGGGATTAAAAGGAATATTTATTTACATGGATGACGTCGTCATCTCCGCTTCTTCACTAGAACAACACGAACGTAAATTTAATTTGTTAATAGAACGACTCCGCGAAGCTAATTTGAAGCTACAGCCAGATAAATGCGAATTCCTAAAATCAGAAGTAACCTATTTAGGACACGTAATAAGCAGAGATGGGATTAAACCCGATCCTAAAAAATTAGAAGCTGTAAAACAATTTCCTAGGCCCAAAACGCCGAAAAATATTAAACAATTTCTCGGTCTAGCAGGATATTACAGAAGGTTTATACCCGATTTTTCAAAACTAGCCAAACCTTTAACCAATTTATTAAAGAACGATACGCGTTTTGAGTGGACACACGCTCAAGAGGAATCTTTTGGAACATTGAAGCAAAAATTATGCGAAGAACCAGTTTTGCAGTATCCTGATTTTTCTAAACCTTTCATCCTGACCACCGACGCTTCCGGAATCGCAATAGGAGGGATCTTATCGCAAGGAGAAATTAATAAAGATCGACCAATAGCATACGCTTCACGAACCTTAACCGACAACGAATTAAAATACGATACATACGAGAAGGAAGCTTTAGCAATTATATATTGCGTTAAGCATTTCCGACCATATTTATACGGGCGAAAATTCACTTTAGTTACAGACCATAAGCCTTTACTTTGGTTCAAAAACGCGCAAGATGCGAATATGAGAATTCTCCGGTGGAGACTGAAATTAGCCGAATACGAATACGACGTAGTATATAAAGCAGGGAAAACCAATGTAAATGCCGATGCCTTATCAAGAAATCCAGTAGAGGAAACAAATTGTAACGTAATCAAACATACAAAGTTTTTAAATCCCAACAACCCGAAAGACGCAGAGACAATTTCCAAAATGTTGGAAGAATCCGACGAAGAAGAAGAAGACGAAGATTTCAATCTATATCTCTCAGACGACGAAGAAGTAGAAAATTTATTACCCGACAACGATACAAATCACGAAAATACAGATTCGATACCATTCACGCGAGAAGAGCAGTGTAACCCACCGAAGTTGCAAATTATGGAAAAGGTATCAACTCACGACCCTCCTTACAACAGAATACAGACTCGAAGTCAAACGGCAAAAAATAAAGACACACGAAAAGAGGAATCACTTGACGGTTCCCAGAACCGAGAAAATGAGGTCAAGGGTCTAGAAGATAAACCCGACCCACCAAACGAAGAAAACGACTCCGAAAATGAGAAAGACGACGAAGAAAACGAACCAGATGACGAGGAAAGTAAATCAAACAGACTAGATACTGAAGATACCGGAAACCAAACCACACCAGGCATAAAACCCACTATCACCGACATCCAGATATACAAAAATAATGTAATAGAAACTCGAGATTTATTATTTCTGCGCAAGGATAATGTCGCATACTTTGTCGATACTAACGGAAAACCGTTGGATTCAGGATCGCAAAAATTATTTGAACGAAACGATATTCCAAACCTGAGTCCTCTCTCTTTAGGTAAAGCAAAGGCTATAAAGTATAAGAAACACTATCACATAGCCTTGCCTATCAGCGAGGGATTACGAGAAGGCCCGACCATAACTCTCACACAAATTGCTACAGCGACAAAAGATCTACGAAACATCGCCGACGAATTAAATTTAGAAACACTCAGTATTGCAAAAACAGATATTGTTAATAATGTACCATGGAGCAACATCAAATCTCTCTTACAATTAAACTTTGTAGACTCAACCACCAAATTAATTATATGTAATGGATTAATCAAATATCCGCCTAAAGATCTTCGCTCCAGTATAATCGGCGAAATGCACTGTTCGCCTACCGGAGGACATCGAGGCGTTACAAAAACATATAATAGAATAAAACACCATTATTATTGGGAAAATCTGAAATCCGATATTCAACGGTACATACAACAATGTTTACAATGTCAATTGAAAAAATTAGTACGCGTAAAAACTAAACAACCCATGATAATTACGGATACTCCAGGATCTTCCTTCGATAAAGTAGCCATGGATATCGTAGGACCACTGCCTATAACCGAAAGAGGCAATGAATATATCTTAACTTTGCAAGACCAACTTACTAAATTCTGCATGGGAATACCGTTACCAAACCAAACTTCCGAAACAATAGCAGAAGCTTTCGTAGACAGATTTATCTGTGTATTAGGAGCACCCAAAGCAATATTAACCGACCAAGGTAGAAACTTTATCAGCGAATTAATGAGAAAAATAGCTAAAATATTCAGAATTCGCAAATTTCGCACGACAGCCTTTCACCCTCAGTCAAACGGATCGCTAGAAAGATCGCATCACGCATTAGGAGAATATCTAAAACAATATGCAAACGAACAAAAACAATGGGATAGATGGATCGGCCTTGCAATGTTCAATTATAACACCAGTGTACACGAGGCAACAAAACATACTCCGTATGAATTAGTCTTTGGCAAAATAGCGAGAATTCCAACAAACGAACCTTTGACTCCAGAAGACAAATTAGCAAATTACGAAGATTACCTGATTAACCTTGTTACGCAACTTCATGCCATACAGACTAACGCTCGTAAAAATGTTGTCGAAGCCAAGTATAAATCTAAAAAATATTATGACAGAAAGGTTAACCCACAGACCTTTAAACCTGGGGACCATGTGTTCTTACAGAAAGGGCCGAAACCCGGAAAATTTGGAGACCAATACACTGGCCCGCATGAAGTCTTAGAAATATTGAATAAAAACAACGTGAAAATCAGAATCAAGAAAAATAGCAGAGTAGTGCATCCTAACCGATTACGAATTTCTCACATCAAAACTGTTTCCAAATAAACCAAAATAAATAATAATACAAAAAATAACAACAGCAAAATCATATAACTTTCAGATGGACCGGCAAATGAAAGGAATAACAGCAACGCTAATAATAACTTTATGGATACAACAAGTTTTCGGAATAATAGGATATGATTGCGGATCTCCATCCGCCAACATAACTACCTTATCATTAGTAACCATCGAAGAATGCGACATCCCTTTACCGAACGTCAGCTCCAGCCAAATTTTTGTACAACTACTTCAACTCAGCGAATTTGATTCGGTGCCAGTAATACAATGCAAACTTGAAATTGATCGAGAAATTAAGAGATGCGGCATGTTCTCCCATAACATGGACGTCTTCAACGGCAAATATTCATATATAGATGAAGTATCTCGCGACGCATGTAAATTAATGCATACCTATGGGAGTATCGAGATAGCAGGAACTCGCATAACTGGATTGAAATCTAATCAAACCACCAGTCGTCCAGTAGGTTTTAGCCGGCCATGTGGACGTCGATGGACACTGTTCCGGAGGAGCTTATTCGGATCCTTATGGAACATGGTCAGATGTTATTGTACTGGGCACTATTAAGATCACACTGCAAGACTACATCGCCGACGTTAAAATAAATTCCAATCGCATCCACCTCAGATCAGGAGTAGCCTGTGACTTTACCACTACACATTGCATCGATCTAGAAGGAGGAAACACCTTTTGGGACCCTATACCTAAGGATGCCTGTAAATTTAACTCATATAACACTTTGTACCGAGGTTACGCAGACAAAATAATCGACTACACAAACGAACACGCTCAAGTGATTTATTCACTAAACACTCCGGATACAGCTTTCGCTTTAACCAGCACAAGTAAATACAACACGTGCGGGTTTGTGTTCATCCGAACCGAACATCCGAAACTAGTAATTGTTGAAACTTTACCTCACGTAGATATCGCTAAACGTTCCGGCCAAATAGCCAACCTCGACATTTTTGCTTATATGAACTCAAAATTCGTCTACGTAGAAAAGCACCTTCGTAACCAGATCAAACAGTTGTATAGACATGTTTTGATGCAGCAATGCGACCTTGAATTAAGAATGATGCAGAACGCCTTAGCAATAGCTGCACGATCTCCTGACGTCTTCGCTTATCACTTTATGAAGGGGCCTGGATACATGGCTCTTTTGGGAGGCGAAGTAATCCATATAATAAAATGCGTCCCAGTCGAGGTAAAACTAGCTCAAACCGAAGAATGTTACAAGCAACTCCCAGTATCGTTAAGAAATCGAACCCATTTTTTAACACCGCAAACGCATATATTACTACGGCAGGGAACACAGATCGAGTGC
Organism: Harpagoxenus sublaevis; assembly: GCA_030770355.1. NCBI lineage: Eukaryota > Metazoa > Arthropoda > Insecta > Hymenoptera > Formicidae > Harpagoxenus > Harpagoxenus sublaevis. The sequence goes on from JASTWR010000736.1 coordinate 25,633, forward strand.
AACTCGTTCGCACCTCCCATGTACCTCCTGGAAGACTCCTGGTATAAAATTATGCCAAGGCCGGTGGAAACAATGGCACCTACCATCATGAAACTCTTGACTAAGCCTACTTGGAGATACGTCAACCCTGGAGCACTTGCTACCAGCGGCATATACACAGAGAAGGATTTAGAAGATCTCAAGGACCACATAATGTTTCCTGCCGAGCGTCCTGCCGTTCTTAACACTGTAGCCAGAGGAGTGATGGGACATTCAACTCAAATACGAGGAGGATCAATCTCCAACCTTATCGACGAGGCATCCGTCGAAAAGATCGCACTCTCCGCTTGGCAAAAATTCTGGAGCAAATTCTTAATCTTCGGCAATGTTAGCGCCGGATTAATCGGAATCTACCTATGTATAAGAATTATCAAGCTAATATTAGACACTCTCGTACACGGATACGCCCTCCACACAGTGTATGGATGGTCCGTGTTCCTAATAGGAGCCATATGGGACTCTCTGACCCAACTCCTATTACATCTGGCAAGGAGGAAACCCGAAACCGAAGGAGCCACCGCCCCGGCACCAGACGGACCAAAACAAGAAAACGTACCTCACGAACCACAATCCCATGTAACCAGTAACAAGGAACCAGAAAACACCTTTTAATTCAGTAGATCCCTCCTCCCCTTGAAGGAGACTTCCACCTACTCCCTCGAACTTAAAGGATAATAATAACAATATAAAAAAAGGGAAATAATAATAATAATAAAATATAAAATATATTTATAAGGAAGGGAAAGGAGAATTCCGCCAAACACACACCTTCTGGCACCACATCACCACCTTGAACCGCATGCTACGTCATGCAAGAAATCAAAATCTCATCATTCTTTTATAGAAATGGAAATTAAATGCACCCACACCCGATTGCTGCCCCGTGGACCACTAAAGGTAAAGGTCATCAAGGTAGACTCACTCACCTTCTTCTGGGTCCACCTGGAAAACGCGCGAGCAGACCTTGACGAGCTCATCGAGGACTTGACGCGAAGAATGACGCGCATGGGTCATTTTCTGCACGAGCGGCCTGACCATATCCTGCAGGGCGAGTTGGTCGCAATCCGAGAAGGAAAGCGCTGGCAAAGAGGACTCGTACATCGAGTCGAAAGGGGCGGCTCAGTTACAATCGCCCTACGAGACTGGGGCCGCGCCGTTCAACGACCCTTGTGTGAAATCTACATCCTGGAAGATCGTTTCCGCGAGCTACCCTGGCAGGCCATCCCATGCGGGCTTGCTAACATCCAACCTGTCGGACCAAGAACAAGATGGCCACGCAGGGTCATCGACCTGACCCGACTCCTATTAGACAAACGAGACGGATGGATCCGGATCCGAAAACCGCTCAGGGACGAAGCTGCAATCGTCAACTTTAAGCCAGATCGTGAGAGCCAAGAAGAATTAAGCAACACGGAAGAACTCTTAATACGAATGGGGTGTGCCGTACACTCTGACCAACAAATAGCGGCATCATACCCCACGATCCTCTAAATAATAATAATAATAAAGACACTAGAATTACTTATATAAGCATATTTACTAACTCAGGGACATACATTTTATTATATTAGCATCTTAAGTATTTTATAATTTTACTAACCCAGATATATACATTTGTTATAATAGCATTTCTAAGGTACAAATATTAAGGTACTAAAATTTTTATACACATCAAATTTCCAGCCTAAAATGGAAACCAAAGCCTTTTCTCTTTGCAAAGACAAAAATAATTATATTAAATTCTATACAAATACTACCTAATCGTCAATTACTGAACAAACAAAACCCAATCAACCCAATAATGAATCACCTTATCTAATAAGGCTCCTCTACAACATCTTAAATTGGCGGCGTAAGGAAACACCTATAGGTATTTGACAAAATCAATGTGTCGCCTCCTAACCATATGACCTATTTGCCGGCCAGATAAAACTTAAACCTGCACTCGTCATCTGCAATATAATTAAACGAGATGCACGAGCCGCAAAAAGGGGGTAAGTCCGCAATTAACGCAAGGGCTGCCAAAGGAAAAATTAACATATACCGGTGAGATATACCGGAGGCGAAATATATATATATATGTGTAAATATATATACATATATAGTATATATCAGCTACCGCCAAACGTCAACAAAGAGGAGTAATCCCTGTCCACCACCAAAATAATAACTTGTGACCGATGACGTTTAGGTAGCTATAAATAAATTGCTTGAATTCTCTATTATTTCTTTTATTCACACAAATGTGTTCGCAAAAAGAAAAAAGGTTTAGTAAAAAAAAAAAAACAAAGGAAAAAAAGAAAAATATATATATATATATATAATTAAGAAATCCTATCATATAAGAACAATTAAATATGTATTTACTTGCAGCGCTCTCTCCACTTTATTTCTTTAATTGTAAGAAAAAAAAATAATAATAAAAAAACAATATATGTATATTATATTTATATATATATATATATATGTATTTAGATGTTATCAAAAATAATAACGAAAGAGATTGTCTTATACGTTTCTTGAAGGAATAAAGCCAAAAAAAGAAAGAACATACATGCTAAATATAATTGTAAACAAGGAAAGACGAAAGAATTAAGGAAGGGGTTATGGAGGTCGCCTGTCTCTTTCCTCTTTCTTTAAACAAACCCGGAAGCTACATAGCTACGCGCCCTTCGACACCTAAGAATTAGCACCAATTAAGCTTACAACAAAAGAAAGAAATCGCTCTTAAACCTACTTATTTTTGCAAATGTTGTGTCCATACACCCCCAACATTTGTCTAAGGCGGGGGGTGTTACGTCCTGTGGACTCCACGTGATTTCTTCCTTTCGTGGAATTAAAATCGTAAACAGTGGTTATCAATTGGCAAGCGGATGCAAGCCGTTGCTCGTTAAAAGTGAACTTCCCGAACCCAATAAATTAAACAAGTAATGGATTTGTTGTGATCCAAGTGGTCCCAATAATTCCACGAAGCGGGGCAACCGAAGTTCAGTTGCGATAGCGGGCAACGAAAATTCAATTGAAACGCGCGATAACGGGAGGCATGAGTCACCATAAATTAAAACGCCATGCGAGGGCTTTCCAAATCACGCGTCTAATATGAGGTCGCGTCGTCACCCTGCCTCAATTTATCAAAACTAAGAGTTCACACGTGTCACCCGTTTAAGAACGCGGATTTGAACTCTGACCCACGCTTCCCAGTAAGCGATAAAGATAAAACAGTATTAGCTTGGACCACCAAAGAGTGGGGAAATATAATTCTAATAACGAACCCGCCAATAGATGACCACTAATTAAAAAATGTGTAACGAGATTTCGGTAACTCGCCACGAGATAGGCGGAAAACCGAAATCTACGTCACAAATAAGAACCAGACTCCACCAATCCTAATCATCCTCGGATTAAATCCGCCCCTTTCAAATCATATAAAAACCGCGACTCCGCGTACCAAAACACACTTTGCACTTGGCAATTGCTCAGTCAGTCCGACAGTCTAGTCGCGAATCAGTTTACTAAATTCAGTACTTCTGGTAAAATCTGTGCGCGTCTACCGCCAACCCAGGGTCCTGCCAACGACCCTCAGCACACCCGACGCCCGAGATCCGCGAGTCGCGACCAACGGGGCCGACCAACTTCATAATTACCTACGTCCGCTCAAGGGCCCAACAAATAGTAAGTCCGCAATCTCACTCGCGATTTTTAATCGGATCCTCGGGGTTCACAAACATATATATATATGTATATATTTCATTTGCATATATATATATATATGTTAAATAACCTTTTTTTCTCCTTTTTTTCCAAACTGATTAAACGATAATAATTTTAGTGACTATCCGGGGTCGCAAGGGTTTAGCATTGAAAATTAAGAAACGATACGCACGAAGCAGGCGAGCCCGCGTCGTTGAGCGACAGCTCCTCCAGGCGCATCAAGAAAATTTTAACCGCCACCATCTTCCACAATTTTCCCTTCCCCCGCGTTCTCTCGCGTACCAAATTCTTCCCGACACCCCCGATTCCTCCCCCTGTTCCGGACCGTCCTATTCCCCGGTTCCTTCTGAGGAACTTGACCGGTTCCCCTATCTGGAGCTCCCACACTTCCCCATCCCTTTTTCTTACGCGACGAATACCGCGAGAGAACACCTTCTCCCGCGTTCTCCACCTCGAGCGTGGAGATTCTTTTTGAAACACCCCGGTTCCCTTCCACCAATAGACCAACCTCTCCCGCCCTCTCCACATCGAGCGTGGAGATCATTCCGGAGATTATCACAATAGATTAATCTCAATTCATACATTAAAATATAATAATTAATTAATTATTAATGTAAGAATCAATTTATTAACGTAAGAATACAAGTGTAAGAACGTTCAAACACACACGCACACACTCATGGCATACATCCTTTTTCTTTTTTTTTTCTTTAAATCATAAAATGTACTAACCGGGCAGGATGTCAAATTCAAAGTAGATCCATCCCCTCAATAAATCCTGTCCGATGACCTCCGAACTCATGTAACACCCGCGTATTCTCCATACACATATACACACACCACACATAAACTGTACCATTTGCGTTTGTAAATGTAACTGTCTCATTGATTTTTATCACGTATAATAAATAATTGTAATGTTTTAATTTCAAAAATTAAAGTCTAATTATTTAATATTAACACCTTGTCACCAACCTTCCCGCTCGCAAAATCGTACACAGTCCGATCCCAGGTAATAGGGATTGCATAATCCTTGACCTGAAACAGGACCAACGATCGCACGGCTCGCAGTAGGCGTAATAGCGTCCCTTCGGGCGTTGACCCTCGACTGGAGCCTTCCGAAAAGTGCGCTCGACTCGAGGCACGCGTTTACTCGCGCGACCCGAGATAACCTTTAAGAATTCTCTTACGTCCTTCCTTACCCCGTCCCCTCTGGGTAGCCTTTCCTTCGCTTCCCAGTTTTCCTTTTCATTGAAACTCCCGGGGTTTGGACGTAACAATGCATTACATTAAGTTTTCTTTTCCGTTTCTGCTTTTTCTTAATAATAATTTTCTTTTAGGTTTAAGATTAGTTTTGAGTAATGTGTCATGTTGCAGTATTGTTAATCTGCTTTTCTTCTGAGAGCTTTTCTATTATTCTATGTCTAGCTATTATGTATCTTTGCCCTTTAGCTGATGTTTGGGCATAATAAACAAAATCAATCAAAAATCAATCTCTCTCTTTCTCTTTCTATTGTCATCACACACGCAAAACGCAGTTTATTATTCAGTTTTGATGAATTTATTAATTTTTCTCAATTGTCATCACACACGCAAAACGCAATTATTATTCAGTTTTGATAAATTAATTAATTTTTGATTTACATACCTTTTGTAATCAAGAAATAGACGGTACAAACCTAACATAAAAAACCACTCCATTAATTATAAAGTGCGTATTCATTTATATTTTATATAATTAAAGTTCGAGACAAATATTTAATTTTAATATCTTTCAGAATGAGGTTTAATCCATACAATGTAATAATGTTACTCTCTGTAACTTTTACTGCTTTCAACCATTCACCAAGTCCGATAACTTCGGAGGAAGAAGAAGTGAAAGAGAAAATTGAACGTATGCTGCTTGAAATACAAAACGAAGAATTTTACGTAGAAGAGGAAGAAACTTTAGATTTTTACGATACATATGAGGTTCCAGAACCGGAAAGCGTTGGTTTATTTGAGGAAGATCATGGTAAAGTATATCTTCCGGAAGAAGTTATTTGCAGCTCTGTTGAGGCAACAACATCAAGTGACTATAAATAAGGCAAGCTGTGGAATACTGGAGCTCAACTGGAGGAGTGGTAAAATAAGAGGAAGATCGCTTGAAAAAGTTAAACAAAGGTTCAGAAGAGTTACATCAATACGACAACTACGACGATGGGAGGACCAAATTAGTGAAGGCAATAGTAGATTGAAAAAATTAAATAAAATTTCTGCATACACATTAAATCGTTTCAATAAAGCACTTGAAAAAGGAATTATTCATGATATTGACATCGCACGATGGGCTTCTCGAGCACAAGAAGAGGAAAATGCGGCAGGATTCACAGCCTCAGAAACGTGGGTAAAAAGATTTAAAGTTACACATAATATTGTGTCTCTGAAAATAACTGAATTTGTAACAAAAAAATCTTTGCTATTAAAAAAAGATTTGGAAAAAAAGTGCGACACATTTATTCCAAACGTAAAATATTACATTGATCGATATGGAGTAGAAAATATTTACAATTTGGATCAGAGTGGATTCCAGTTAGAATTTCACTCCGGTCGTACTTTATCACATAAAGGTGTAAAAAAGGTAGAATCTGTAGTACAATCTATATCAGCAACCACGCATAGTTACACTATACAGCCAACTATTTCCGGTGATGGTAGATTATTGTCGCCTCTTTTTATTACATTAAAAGTAGTTACAGGAACGTTTGGTCCGAGAGTGCAAGAAACATTATTCAACGCGCCCAATATTTTTGTTACGGCTTCAAAATCAGGCAAATTAACATCAAATCATGTAAAAACTTGGTTAAAAGATGTATTTTTTCCGAATGTCGGACCACAATCTGTATTATTATTAGATTCATGGACTGGGCATTGTCCTAATATAATTGCAGAAACTAGACCAGATAGTGCAACAGACTTTGTTTTATTAACTATTCCGGCCGGTACAACGGGAAAAATACAACCATTAGATGTATACGGTTTCCGAAAGGGGAAAAATTTTATAAGATATTTTTCTGATATTGTTATGTTGTTAGACGTTGCAATAGATTTTCATGCTTGAAATAATATCTTGACATTGCAGTCATTAACGCACAATCAATTATCGTCGCCTAGGTTTCAAAATTTATTTTAATATGCGTGGTTTAAAAGTGGATATATACAGAATAGGCCGAGTGAATTTCAAACACCAGTCGAATTTTGTTTCAAGAATAATTTTAAAGTAAAATGCGACATTTGTGGTGAAATTGCTATAATTACTTGTTCTTGGTGCAAAAAATCGCTTTGCATAACACATTTCTTCCATGACCATCATCTTTGCGACAAATATGTGCCATAAGTGTAATTTACATATATTTTATGTACTGATTAATTAAAAAATTCTGCTCTGATTTATTAATACATGAGTCGTCTTACAATCTACAATTTTGTTAATCATTCACTGGCAACGTTTAAAAATGTTTATTAATATTTTATTGTGACTTGATATTATTTGTCTACACATAATATTATTACCCATATTGTAAAAATAAACACATACAGAAATAAACTTTGTAATATTTGTATTTTTAATTTATTACTATTACTATTTTTATTAATTTTTTACCATATTTCCTCTACATATGTCAGCATTTCGAATAAAATTTGTAAATTGTAAATATTTTTAATGCCTCCCAAAACATGCTCGTTTGCCTTACGATTCAGCCTTGGATAATACCGAACCCATCGTCTATGTTCAATATTCATAAATCCTCGAATTCTAATATCTCACCGCAATAACCCCCGCTAAAAAAAGATTAACAAATAACATTATTTATTTAAATGTAGATTAAAAGTATATGTATATGTCAATGTAGTTGCTTTCCGAAATTATGACACGAGAAAATGATATTCAAATGCGTGAACTTTGGTTGTTGATTTACTTTGACGCATATTTAACACTGTTTTGCGCACACGCCATTTAAATTTTGGATGACGTGATATCTTTTCCTCTGCTTGGACTTTTATCGCATATCATGTCGTAGTATATAATATATATTGTAGTATGAGAAAATATGCATAAATGGAAATTATTAAGCGTACAGCGCAACTGAACAGAAATAACGCAACACCTACCTACAGCGCGACGGCTATACCACATATTATCTCGTCGTCCCAAAAATTGAATGGTGGTATCGTAATAAAAATATACATGGATGTATTTGGCATTCGATGGTCTTAAATTTTTGCGTTGAAAAAATTGTTATATTTTGCAAAAATAATAGGTGGGTGTGAGGTTAAATTAAAAAATTTGACATATTTAAAAAATGTAATTACGCCATTGTAAAGAGCATAAAAAACCATAAACCTTTTGTATAAAACTCTTTTTCATACGCCTTATATTTTCGAAGATATTCGCTAAAAATTATAAAATCCGTTATTTTCGAGGGGTCGTTTCAACCCTTAAACGTCGAGATAAGCACCAAAAAAAGAATAGGAGTCTAATATTTTTTGATGCTCTACAACATATCCAAAGCCCATCCAAATCGAGTAGGGACACTTCCGACCGTTCCCTTGCTAGTAAAGCACAGACAATTATGTTATACATATATAGAAACATTATTAATATACAATATACATATTAAGACCGTTAAGATATAAATCAATACAAAGGAAATAGCCATACGGTCCAAGCTTGGATCTTAGGCAGCTCAATATAATTATTCTCTATATGTATTAATACGCGTATTTTCCAACATATTAAACTGCGCGCCGATTATTTGTCGGACTTAAAACACAGCTATTGTTGGAACATTAGAAATTCCCTCTCCCTTCCCCAATTAAATCGATATCGATTTAATAATTAAAATCACTGTAAAAACTTATTGCGAAAAATATTACCCCATCCAGGGTTCGAACCTGGAATCTCCCGCATTCCGTTCGGGTGTCTTAACCAATTCGACTACCGGGGCATGTGGTAATATTTATCGCAATAACCGGATAACAATAATTTGAACGTCTTTCTCAGGCGACGTGAATAAACAATATACATATTAAGACCGTTAAGATATAAATCAATACAATAGAAAATACGCGTATTAATACATATAGAGAATAATTATATTGAGCTGCCTAAGATCCAAGCTTGGAACGTATGGCTATTTCCTTTGTATTGATTTATATCTTAACGGTCTTAATATGTATATTGTTTATTCACGTCGCCTGAGAAAGACGTTCAAATTATTGTTATCCGGTTATTGCGATAAATATTACCACATGCCCCGGTAGTCGAATTGGTTAAGACACCCGAACGGAATGCGGGAGATTCCAGGTTTGAACCCTGGCTGGGGTAATATTTTTCGCAATAAGTTTTTACAGTGAATTTAATTATTAAATCGATATCGATTTAATTGTGGAAGGGAGAGGGAATTTCTAATTGTTCCAACAATAGCTGTGTTTTAAGTCCGACAAATAATCGGCGCGCAGTTTAATATGTTGGAAAATACGCGTATTAATACATATAGAGAATAATTATATTGAGCTGCCTAAGATCCAAGCTTGGACCGTATGGCTATTTCCTTTGTATTGATTTATATCTTAACGGTCTTAATATGTATATTGTTTATTCACGTCGCCTGAGAAAGACGTTCAAATTATTGTTATCCGGTTATTTATTGCGATAAATATTACCACATGCCCCGGTAGTCGAATTGGTTAAGACACCCGAACGGAATGCGGGAGATTCCAGGTTCGAACCCTGGCTGGGGTAATATTTTTCGCAATAAGTTTTTACAGTGATTTTAATTATTAAATCGATATCGATTTAATTGGGGAAGGGAGAGGGAATTTCTAATGTTCCAACAATAGCTGTGTTTTAAGTCCGACAAATAATCGGCGCGCAGTTTAATGTGTTGGAAAATACGCGTATTAATACATATAGAGAATAATTATATTGAGCTGCCTAAGATCCAAGCTTGGACCGTATGGCTATTTTCTTTGTATTGATTATTAATATATTTTACTTGGCTCTAATTTTTTTCTGTTTTTCTTTTAACTGTAATTTTACCCCTAATTTCCATGCACGCGTTGCCGCGCCTAAAATTGCGCGTCAAACGCGCGCGTTTGATAAAAGCACGTATTTGATTGGGGTAACCTATGGAAACGCATGTCTGACGCGAGTTATAACGCGCGGCAACGCGTGCATGGAAACCAGGGGTTAATCTAACTTTCCTTGATCGGGCTTAATATTCGACATTTTTTAGCCTCATTTAATTTCTTTCTAACTCACCAATTCTGTGACTTTACTCTAATCTCCGTCTGATATACACTCTGATTTGTATTCTTACTCTAAATCAACGTTCTCCAACTTCTCTAGTTTCCCATCTAATCCAATCTTTTTCTTAATTCTCTTTTAACTTTTAATTCAATATCCCTCAAATTTGCTTCAATTTCCTCTCTAATCCAACATTTGCCAGCCTTGATTTAATTTAGCCAGTTAGCCTCCCGCGTTAGCCAGTATAGTATTTGCTTCGGAAAAACTCACATGTATGTTGATGATCCGGTGTAGTGGATGTTTGGTGTTGGCGCCGCCCTCGATGGCAATGCCCAGAATACAAGGGACCAGTCAGTCGGACTGACTGTCCGTTCTGGTCGATCGAAGAGCATGGTCTCCGAGAGCCATATCCATATATTCGATTCGAACATTACATTGAAGCATTGTCGCGACCCGAGTCTTCTCCAAGGCATCATCGCGATCCGAGCATAAGCTCGAGACGTCATCGCGATCCAGAGTTGATACTCGAGGCGTTGTCGCGACGTGTGTGCATCCAACGCGTTGTCGCGTAAAATTGATCGGTATGACCCGAGTATAAACTCGAGACGTTGTCGTAACCGAACTCACGAAATGCGTGTATCCGACGCGTTGTAACGCAAGGACAATTAGTACAAGCCGAGCATAACTCAAGACATTATCGTGACCGAATTCACAAAGTCATCTTCGGAGATTTATACGAACGCCGTGCGCCTTAATTGAAATTAAATTTATGCGAACATTGTAAATTACAAATAAACTGATATATATGCGAAACCGCAGTGTGAATACGAGTGGTGTTGACGCTGACCACAATCCATGTACTTTGTTTACTTTTGATTGCAATTATAGCAAATATAGGTTTCGAACTTATGTGCATATTTTGCCGTCTCTATTCCAGATAATTTACGATTCCGGATCGCCGATTGTTGTCGATTGATTAGTAAAATTCGCTTTACATTTATGTATGAACATCATTACTATCCAAAATAATTTCTAAAATATAAACTAATAAACTGTTGTTCAACAAACAACAGTTTTTATTTTTTTTGTGAAAATAGTAAAGCCATTAAATTCTAAACTAAATTCGATATATCATTACTGCCTTGAACTGTTTTTTAAAATAAAAAATAGAATTTTTTAAGTGACGGAATCTGTACCGGTCTGTTGCGTTTCTCTGTAGCGACAAAAGTCGCTCGTGTATTAGGGATAGGCATCGGCAAAGAAAGCATGTAGCGATACGCTTCCTCGTCGCTCGGAATTTGCTCGCCGGGGGACAGGGTCGAGAAATGCGTTGAGACACTGCTCTGCTTTACAATCAGTTTATTGGTCTTCCTTCTGAGTACAATTTGGTGGGTGGATGTGTGCGTGCGCGCAGGGTGTATGTGTGTATGCTCCGCTGAGCCGCAAGTGTGTGTATATGCCTCGCAGGGCCGTAAGTGTGTGTCTGTGTGCCCCGCTGGGCCGCAAAGAATGCTGGTGGATTAAAATGTGTGTGTGTGTGTGTTCGCAAGCGTGTGTGAGTGTATGCCCCGCTGGGCCGCAAGAGTGTGTGTGTGTATGCCCCGCTGGGCCGCAAGAAGTGCCGGTGGATTACAGTGTGTGTGTGTTCGCAAGCGTGCGTGAGTGAGTGCCCCGCAGGGCCGTAAGGTGTGCGAGTGTGTGTGTGTGTGTGTGTGTGTGTGTGTGTGTATGCCCCGCTGGGCCGCAGGTGTGTAGGTGTGGATTCGGTGGAGTTAATATTATTGCGAACTTAAGATTAACGCGGGCTTAATACTATCGCGGGCGCGGACTTAATGCTAGCGCGGTCGCGGTATTATCGCGGACTTAATATTAACGCGGACTTATAATACTAACAGGTAGGTCTGGCTGGTCAGGAAGCTTGGTCGGGGGCGCCCGGTCGAGCGGGACCGTACACCGGAGGCACCCGGCTGAAGACGGGGGCACCCGTCTTCCGTATGGCAGAGGGGTTGGGGGCACCCGACCCGGAAGGCAGGTAATAACCGGCCGGAGGCTCCCGGTCGGGGAAGCTCGTACTCCGGGGCACCCGGATGAGAACGGGGGCACCCGTTCTCCGTACGATGGAAAGGTTGGGGGCACCCAACCTGGTGAAGCGGTTACTAGGAGTGGTCGTGTCAGGTTCGAGTTTGGGACAGGACTGGATGCTCCGGTCTACTCGCGGACCCGGCAGGCGAGTGGTGGGGTTGCTCCCACCACCACGGAACGCTCGCGGTCTCACGCGGTGGGCGGCTGACCGGCCCAAGAGTGACGAGCAGGGACGTATCGTCACAAGCATCGGCTTCCGATTAATCGATTACCAAAAAAAATCGTTTTCTGTAATCAATATGTTTTTAAAGAAATAAAAAATAATTGATTTATTTAATGTTTTTCATAAACTAATATCTAATAATCAAGTGTTGGAGTAATAATCTAATAAATTTATTTAATAAAATAGCATCTTTTACATTATATATATAATATATTATCTGTCTGTACACAAATCGGCACCAAAGCTTTGACACAAGACGTAGAAATGCATGTTGTGCGGCAAAATATATTGGATTATGTTGCGTTACGCTTTCTTGTCGCTTGAAATTCGCTCGCCGGGGGACAGGGTCGAAAAATGTGTTGAGACACTGCTCTATTTTACATACAAACAGTTTATTAATCTTCCTTTTAAATTCACTTTGGTACGTGGATGTGTATGGGTGTGCGCGAGGTGTGTGTGTATGCTATGCTGAGCCGCAAGGTGTGCTGGTGTGGATTCGGTTTATTACAATGTGCGTGTACGCAAGTGAGGGTGTGTGTGTGTGCTCCGCTGAACCGCAAGGTGTGTTGGTGTGGGTTCGGTGTATTACAATGTGGGTGCGTGTATGCTCCGCTGAGCCGCAAAATGTGCTGGTGTGGATTTGGTTTATTACAATGTGTGTGTGCATGGACACTCGCGAGGACGCGGGCCTAGAGTCCTAGATAATCAGAGATGCGACATTGACGGTCAGGTCAGGTTAGATATATCGAGCTATCGCAGTCTAATCGCGATTATCCCGATTATCCGCCATGTTGCTTCTATTATGAATACATATAAAGTGAGAGAAATTGACAGAGTGAGGTTAAGTTGCAAGGAGAAAAAGGGGGAAAGAGTAAGTGTTTCCTAAATAAAATCACTGTAGATGTTTTTCTATTATTGTTTTCACCAATAAATTGCCATTAACATTATACAAATGTGCATTATACGTACCACTGATTGTTAATAAAATGCAATTATAGGGAAGCAAAATGGCGTTATAACCACGTGATTAGTCAGCCAATCAGGCCATGAGGTTCAATGTCGCATCTCGGATTATCTAGGTCTCTACGCGGGCCTAATACTGTCGTGGAGTCGCGGACTTAATACTATCGCGGGCTTAGTACTATCGCGTAGGTCTGGCTGGTCAGGAAGCTCGATCGGGATCACCCGGTCGATCTTCCTGACCAGCTGTTGACGCAGCTGACGTTCGGGTGGCGAGAAGTAGCGCAAAATAACAAATTTTTTTATCTTTCGGTACCTTTATTTGGCGGTAGTACAATTGGTTTCGCGGCGTCGGCACGATTTCACCCGCCCTTGCGGGTCAAAGCGCAGGATCCATAAGCCGTCGCAGGCGCGCGCACGGAACTTCCGGATCCGGAGAATTGCAAACTGGGGCACGGCTACTCTCTCGCCGATGGGTAACGGGACCTATCGGATGGCGTCTCCTGGGGGGCCTAGTGTCCGGGGGGCGTTGTTGGTCGGTCGGGGGCGTTGGCTGCTCGACGGCCGGTTGGCTGGTTGGGGCGCGGTTGTCGGCGTTAGAGGGGCCACCGTGGTCGTGGCGCATTCCACTACTCGGGGGGTCGTGGTCCTCACGGCGGTGGACGGTTGAGGGGGCCGGGAAGTGGCCGGAGCTGCTGTGGCAGCCGGCGGGTTCTTGCGCTTGTTGCATGGCGCGGGGCCTTGGGATGCAGCCGGGGTGCTGCGTGGCGGCTGAGGTGGGGTCCTCGCCCGCTTGGCGGCCGTGCCTGGTGGAGGTGCAGACGAGCCTCTCGGGGTGGTGGCGACGCTGGGTGGACGCCGAGGCGTCTCTTTTGCGGGTGCCGACCGACGACGGGCCGGCCGTGGTAGTATCGGTTTAATCATGATGGCGGTGCGGCGACGGTTGTCTGCATCGCCCCGCTGGATCCGCGTGCCTACTGCAAGCGCCCGGGAGCGCTGGACGTCTGTCGGGCCGATGGGTAGCTCGCCTCCTTGTGGAGCGGCCTGATCGGGTGGCTTGGGGTCGACTAATTCCGGCCACAGGTCCTTGAGGTCGGAAATGTCGCCGAACATATCCTGAAGGAGTTTATTCTGACTGTCCATTCTGGCTGGTCTGAGCGAAATTTTTCGCCTTTCCTGCTCGAGAGCGCTTATATACGCGCTGCGGCCCTTTTTGGCGTTTTTATCGCGCTAGAAATGCGGACGTCATTTTCCGGGAAATGGCCCGATTGGCATATTACGACCTGTCTTTGTGATGGCACGCAGCCGAGGCTTCCGGCGCGCTTTTCAAGTCTTGCACGTGTATTTGTCGGTGCATCGTCCCCGTGAGTTGCGCAGGTCGACTATAACGGGTGAGACGATCCTCTTTACTTCCAGAGGTCCGGTGTAGCGAGGGGCCAATTTGGCATTAAAGCCCGTGGCCTTCTTCGAGAGCGGGTATTCTCGTTTTTAGACGAGGTCCCCTACGCGCAGCTTCCAATCCCGTCGTCGTAGGTTGTAGTGGGCTTCCTGGCGTTGGAATGCTCAGGCTAGGTTAATCCGCATCACCTCGAAGACTTTCTCCAACCGTCGGCAAGTCTGGTGCGGGGCCGAGTTTGCCGCATGTCGTCGGTCCTCCGGATCAGGGAGTGCAAGCTCGCGGCCGTGGTTGAGATACGCCGGAGTGTACCTGGTGGCGGGCGGTATTGTAGGCAAATTGTAGCGGAGGCAGGTGCTCATCCCAGCGTCGGTGGTTTCCCTCCACGTACTGGCTGATTAGGGTCTTCAGCGTCCTGTTAGTGCGCTCGACCGGGCTGCAATGGGGCGCCCTCACGGGCGTAGTCCGGTGCTCGATTCGGAATGCGCGCAGCGTTTCTTCTAGTTGGACGGTTCGCAATTGTGTGCCGTTGTCCGAGATAATTTAATCAGGGCAGCCGTGTTGGTAGATGACCCGGTCGAGGATTGCTTTCGTGACGGCGGGGCCGGTAGCTCGGCGTAGTGGCCTAAGCTCAACCCACTTCGTAAAACGGTCCTGCATGACAAACAGCCGGGCGTGACCCTGCACAGACCGTGGTAAGGGGCCGACGAGGTCCAGTGTTACTTACTGCCACGGCCCCGTTACCGGGGCCGTGTGGAGGTTTCCGGCTGGCTTGGTCGTGGGCGCCTTGTGCGCCAAGCAGGTCTGGCATTGGCGGACGTACCGGGTAATCTCCTGGAACATCCCCGGCCAGCAGAACTGCCGGGCCATGCGGGCGATGGTCTTGGCGACCCCAAAGTGTCCCGCCTTCGGGTCCTCGTGGTGCTTTTGCATCGTGCGGGTTCGACCCTCCTTCGGGATGCACCGCTTCCGCTGGTCGTCGGGGTCGACTTCTCGAAAGTCCACGTCGTGCAAAATGTGACAGAACAATTGGCCATCTTGTACCTGGTAGTCCGGGAACTTGGTTAGGCGCTGTCGCACTCCTACCAAACTCGACGATACCACTGACATTTCGGTGTTTATGCGCTGCAGACTTCCGGTTGGCGCGATAGAGCGTGGGCGACCTTGTTCTTGCAGCCTTTCTGATAGCGTACGTCGAAGTTGTACTGCTGGAATTTGAACATCCAGCGTCCCAATCGTCCGGTCGGTTCTTCCAGGCGTTGTAACCATCGGAGGGACTGGTGGTCGATTACAGCGATGAAGGGGTATCCCTCAAGGTAGCCCCGAATCTTGTGGTTGCCCCAGACGACTGCGAGGCATTCTAGCTCCGTGAGGTTGTAGTTCCTTTCCGCGCCGTTGAGCGTCCAACTGGCGTAAGCGATGACTCGTTCCCCGTCTTCCTGGTGTTGCGTCAGCAGAGCCCCGAGTCCGTACGAGCTGGCGTCCGTCTGGAGCACAAATTGAAATCCGGGCAGGCCAGTACTGGGGCGGATGTCAGCGCGCCCTTTAGTTGCTGGAACGCGTTTTTTTCGTCCGGTCCCCACGCCAACTTGACGCCTTCTTTGGTTAGACGTGTGAGTGCGACAGCTATCGTGGAGAAGTTCGCCACGAAGCGGCGATACCACGAGGCCGTACCCAGGAACCGGCGCGCTCCGCGTACATTAGTAGTCGCCGTCCATTTAGCTACCGCGCTGACCTTGTCCGGGTCGGTCCGGAGGCCGTGGCGGTCCACCACGTGGCCCAGGTATCGCAGTTGGTCCCGGCAGAAGTGGCACTTCTCCGGGTTTAGACGGAGCTTGGCTTCGTGGAGGCGGCGGAACATCTCGGCCAGCAGTCGGAGGTGTTCTTCGAAGGTCTGGCTGACTATGACGATGTCGTCTAGGTATACGAGGACGTACGGCTCTAGATCAGGCCCAAGTATTTCGTCGAGTAGTCTCTGAAAGGTGGCCGGCGCGGAGTGGAGACCAAACGGCATCACTCGAAACTGGAACAGCCCCTTTCCTGGTACGGTAAAGGCAGTGATTGGCCGGCTCTCGGGTGCCAGAGGCACTTGCCAGTACCCACTCTTCAAGTCAAGGGTAGACAGATAACAAGCCCCTTGTAGCTTGTCCAGGGTGGCCGTGATGTGTGGCAGGGTGTAAGCGTTCTTTTCTGTCACTTTGTTCACTCCCCGGTAGTCGATGCAGAACCGGTGCGACTCGTCCTTTTTCCGCACCAGCACTATGGGAGAGCTCCAGGCGCTATGTGACGGTTTGATCACGCCTTCTCGCTCCATCTTCTCCACCTCCTGGTTGATGACCGCCTGCATGGCTGGATTTCTCGGTCGGTACCGCTGATTAATTGGTTGCCCGGTCTTTATTCGTATGCGGTGGGATGCTCGGTCGGTCGGACCTTGGATGCCCTCGAACAATGCAAGCTCCTTAGCCAGGAATTCCCGGAGACGGCGCTCCTCGTCGGGGGTCCGCGTGGCCAGTCCCTCGGCTACGGCTTCGCACACGGAAGCACGGCAAGCCTTGTTACACGACAAAGTTGGCTTTAGCACGATTCCCGTCCGGGCCCATAGGTCGCCGATCAGCACGAGACTATTCAGTGACGGCATGATAAGAAAGTCGTGCTCGAAGGTCCTGCCCCCAATTCTCACGGGAAGCGTCATGGTCCCGGGGATCTTCGTGGATGCTCCATCTGCCAGGTGAACGGAATTCGTGCCGCGGGTGCTGAACCCCAGGCTTTCTACGTATTGGGCGGTGTCAGTGTCGATAAAGGATACCTCGGAGCCAGGGTCGATCAGGGCTCGTACAGCGCGTTGCTTTATGCGGGCGGAGACGTGGGGCCGCGGCTGGTACCTCACTCGGACGGCGGCGTGGACTTCGCCTCCGGTCCGTGCGGCGTTTCCCGGGGTCAGGTGACAGTCGCGGGTGAGGACGCCATCCTTGGCGCAACGAGAGCAAAACTTCTTAGCCGGCCGTTTGCAGTCCTGCCGGATGTGGCTGCGTTGTTTGCAGCGCCAGCAGCACTCCTCCCTGTTATATGAGGCGTTGGCAACAACCGGAGCAGCGGTCGGGCCCCTATTCTCCGTCTTCCGCTAGCGGTTCTGTTTTTCGATCGCCTCGAACTCCGCTGCCCGCGCGTGCAGATCCCCCAGATCGGTGACGTCGTCCAGGCGGATGTAGTACTTGTATCCGGGACTCAGGTTATCATAGAGTCTCTTGAGCTGCTCCTCCGGCGAGAAGTTTCCAGCTCGCCTTATGCTCGTAAGAGGGCCGTGGCGTATCCGTGGAATGGTCCGTCAGGTTTTTAGAACTGCTTCTAGATCTCTTGCGTTAGCTGTGCGCGGTATCGGCGTGGCAAGAACTGGTTACGAAAGTCCCTTTGGAAATCCTCCCAGGAGGTCCACGACGCCTGGCAGTTTCGGTACCACAGGAGAGTGTCGCCCCGTAGTATCTCGGGCAACCCTAGCAACAGTTGGTCCCCGGAGTAGCCGTATCCCTGGCGCAGCTTCTTCACTCTTTCTAAGAAAGCGAGCAGGTCCTTGCCGTCAAAATGGCACCCCCACTTCCGGATTTGATTCATCACCTTGGCTGGGTCTGGTGGGGCGGGCCCAGTGGCTAGCATGGCGGCTGGCGCGGCGATCACCTGGTCCATCGCCTCCTGAAACTTGGGCTTTTTTTTTACTTGCGAACATGGAATACTCGTACTCCGGGTTAGTTTCTGCAAATATTCGGAGTCGTCGGCGGAGCGTATCTAACGAGCCGTTTGGGTCGATTCCTAACCTTTCTAGTTCCGCTGTCTGCTCGGCCTTGCGCATTTGATATATCCAACTTTTCATAAGCTGTGAACAGACCAGTGTCTCACGGAGCAGGTCCCTGTTCGGGCGCTATGTTGCGTTACGCTTTCTCGTCGCTCAAAATTTGCTCGCCGGGGGACAGGGTCGAGAAATGCGTTGAGACACTGCTCTGCTTTACAATCAGTTTATTGGTCTTCCTTCTGAGTACACTTTGGTGGGTGGATGTGTGTGGGTGTGCACGAGGTGTATGTGTGTATGCTCCGCTGAGCGGCAAGGTGTGTTGGTGTGGATTCGTTTTACTACAATGTGCGTGTACGCAAGTGTTGGTGTATGTGTGTGTTCCGCTGAGCCGCAAGGTGTGTTGGTGTAGATTCGGTTTATTACAATGTGCGTGTACGTAAGTGTGGGTGCGTGTATGCTCCGCTGAGCCGCAAGGTGTGCTGGTGTGGGTTCGGTTAATTACAATATGTGTGTACGCAGATGTGTGTGTGCGTGGACCCTCGCGAGGGCGCGGGCCTAATACTGTCGCAGAGTCGCGGACTTAATACTATCGCGGACTTAATACTATAGCGGGCTTAATACTATCGCGTAGGTCTGGCTGGTCAGGAAGCTCGATCCCGTTCTCCGTACGGTGGAATGGTTGGGGGCAGCCAACCTGGTGAGGCGGTTACTAGGAGTGGTCGTGTCAGGCTCGAGTTCGGGACGGGACTGGATGATTCGGTCTGCTCGCGGTATTTATACCCGGCAGGCGAGTGGTGGGGTCGCTCCCACCACCGCCGAGCGCTCGCGGCCTTACGCAGCGGACGACTAATCACCCCGAGAGTGACGAGTAGGGGCGTATTGTCACAATTATATTTTGCCGCACAACAAACATTTCTGTGTTTCTAATTTATTTAGCGTATGTTAAATAAATTAGAATTTCTAAAAATTCACATTTTTCTCCATTCCTTTTTTTCTCTCCTCCTTTTTTTCTCTCTCTCTATCACTCTTTTCTTTTTTTTCTTTCTTCTTCTTTTATTCTTTTGTAACTTTATAATACTTTAATCATGAAAAGAATAAAAAATAAAAAAATTCTAAAAAAATAGTAAAAATTATTCTATAATTATTTTTCTTAAATTATTATAAAGGCTGCGGTAAATATGCATATTAGGTCAAACCTCACCGATGACCTTGATCTTGACATATGTTGTCAAGGTCACCCTCCTGAGTGACCTTCGGAAGGTTTTAGCTGGCGGTCACTATTAAAAAGTTATAAACAAAAAATTTGGCGGGGAAAATTATTTAAAACAGAGAATTGTTGGTATATTGAAAAGTATATATACAATTTTATGTATTGGAAAGTGTAAATACAAGTATTCTCTGTTTTAATCATGGCAAAAGCATGTTAAAGCTTTGTTAAAGCAGATAATAGTTGGTTATTGACAAAACCTATAGGTTAGTGGCGCGCTTTACAAGTGTGTGCTTTGTATGTGCTTCAACTTACAAAAAACATACTTGTAAAGCGCGTCACTAACCTATAGGTTTTGTCAATAACCAACTATTATCTGCTTTAACAAAGCTTTAACATGCTTTTGCCATGATTAAAGCAGAGAATACTTGTATTTACACTTTCCAATACATAAAATTGTATATATACTTTTCAATATACCAACTATTGTAAGTTGAATCACATACTTCTCTATTCTCTGCTTTAAATAACTTTCCTTTTAATATACTAACAATTTACTGCTTTAAATAATTTTTCCCAACCAATTTTCTTTGTTTATAACTTTTTAATGAATAATGACCGCCAGCTAAAACTTTCTGAAGGTCACTCAGAAGGGTGACCTTGACAACATATGTCAAGGTCAAGGTCGTTTATGCCTTTCAGTACTCAAAATAACTGCTATATTTTTCAAACTTTTTTTGTTTATAATTTTTTAATAAACAATGGCCGCCAGCTAAAACCTTCTGAAGGTCATTCAGGAGGGTGACCTTGACAACATATGTCAAGGTCAAGGCCATTGGTGAGGTTTGACCTAATATGCATATTTACCAAGGCTGCATTCCAATATTTACTGCCAGTACAAAAAATTTAAAGTTTACGTCACGTATGCATTGTAGTACTCTTAATAGATTTTCAGTACTAGACAGAGTAGTCACCGTCTCAATTATGGACTGCGTTCAAAAACATCATCCGAATATCCCTATATAGCATTTTATCCTTGTTATTCACCGTGTTAAACAAGGATAAAATAATAAAATGTGAGTATTAGTCGGCTTGACTGGTAGTAATTTAACGACGTTTCGACCCGTACTTTGGGTCCTTAGTTGATGTTATATTAAAATAGTTTTAATTTATATTGCAAAAAAATATTACCCCAGCCAGGGTTTGAACATGGAACCTCCCGTATACCGTGCGGATGTCGTGCCAATTCGACCACTGAGGCTATGGTAATATTTCTTCGCAATAACACATATAAGATGGAGCACCAATTTCTTCGGTCGACGGTACGTACAACGTCTCTTCGATATGAACATTGAAAAAACCGTGAGCCAACTTTTTTTGCAATATAAATTAAAACTATTTTAATATAACATCAACTAAGGACCCAAAGTACGGGTCGAAACGTCGTTAAATTACTGCCAGTCAGGCCGAGTAATACTCACATTTTATTAATTTATCACTGGCGAATAATTATCTTATTGATGATACACCTGGGCTAGTAATGGTGTTCCAACGGAAGGATGGTTCAATGATGTCTCGACGATTGATCCGAAAAAAGTACTGTGTGAAACCGACAAAGCAAGTTGGCTCACGGTTTTTTCAATGTTCATATCGAAGAGACGTTATACATACCGTCGACCGAAAAAATTGGTGCTCCATCTTATATGTGTTATTGCGAAGAAATATTACCATAGCTTCAGTGGTCGAATTGGCACGACACCCGCACGGTATACGGGAAGTTCCAGGTTCAAACCCTGGCTGGGGTAATATTTTTTCGCAATATAAATTTTTAATATAACATCAACTAAGGACCCAAAGTACGGGTCGAAACGTCGTTAAATTACTGCGTCAGGCCGAGTAATACTCACATTTTATTAATTTATCACTGGCGAATAATTATCTTATTGAATTTTGATAAAATAATACATGAGAGCACTCAAATCATGTTTTGGAACACAGCCAAACATGGCCAACAGGCACTGTCCATTTTTCAATACATCGCCTAACAGCTCTTTTATCAATATAGGATTTATATCCAAAATGTAATAATATTAATTTTTAGCTCCTGAAGTATATAAAAAGAACGTTGATAATTAGATAGACAATTAGATATAAAAAATGCTTAATAAATTTAACAAAATAAAAAGATAAGTATTTACATTATAACCTTTTTAATAAGAAATTATATATAATAGATAATTACACATAAAAATAACTGTAAAAATAATTGTTCCTATTTTTGCATAAAAATTTTCTTATATATTATTGTTCAGAATATCAATAAAAATTTAAAGACACAATTATTCATAATTGTGAAACATAAAAGATCCTGAGAAAATAGAAAATTTTTCCAGAATATAAATCAAAAAAATTATTTAAATATCCAGACGTGTGGTAATTATTAGTTACTATACCTCAGTTATTAGGCCTCAATTATTAGGATCACAATTAGCAAGATTCTATTCTCATATCTATTAGCTGCATTGTCTACCACACGCATGCGCAAACAAATGCTATGAATGTTACACTCCAATTGTTAATTAAAAGAATGGTTTATATACGTTACTAATGCTATGTAACTGTCAATTATTAGGCCTCAATAATTAGGCCTCAATTGGCAATAGTCTAGCACGCGTATGCGCTAACAAATGCTATGAACGCTTTGCGCCAATTTCAAATTTAATAACTTTTACAGAATAATGCATAAATAAAACATGAAAGATCCTAAAAAAATAGAAATTTTTTCACCAAAGTGTAAATAATAAAAGTAATTAAATCTATGGTACTGTGGTAATCATTAATTCATAATATATTTTCAGTTATTGATGTCTCTGGCATTCTGCAAGAAAGTTTGACTTCTTATATTAATTACTCTGAAGAATATAAGAATGATATGTTTGACGAAATAGAGAGGTAAGTGTTTCATATATTGTAATCTGTTTAATAGGAATACTATACAGATAGAGCAAAAAGATTCTTGATTGAAGAGTAGCTTATTTCATATTTTCAGAAATTTTTTCATATATATAGTAATTAATGTTAATGAAAATTTAATAACTTTTACAGAATTACGCATAAATAGAACATGAGCGATCATAAAAATATAAAATTTTTTTACCAGGGTATAAATAATAAAAAAATATACGTATGGCATCCACGCGCGGCAGAAGTGAAACTTCTTAGCTGTGAGGAATAGGATGGTATCTCGTTTATAGTATCTGAATTAATGCCTATGTAATTCAGAAATCGAATTTTAATTATAAATTAAAGCCGATGCAATTCACAAATAAAAATTGATTCGTGTATTGAAGCCTGTATAATTCACAAATCAAATTTTAATTATAAAATTGAAGTTTTAGGTTATGAAAAAAATTTGCCCGCGAAAAATTATATATATACCTATATAATTATATATAAATGTAACAGTTTACAGACTCGCAAGAGCAACGGATCAGACAACTGCTCGAGCGCGAGGAAATAGGAGATCAAAAGCCGTCACAGTTCCTGCGACATATGGCGACGCTAGCAGGGAACACCGTCTCAAGAGACCTACTCCGGACACTATGGTTTGGACGACTACCTGCCCACATGCAAGCCATCTTAGCTATACGAGCAGATGACAAGCTTGAGCTTGTAGCAGAACAGGCGGATCAAATATACGAGGTGAACAGTAAAGCCCTTGTCCTAGCAACCTCCATACAAAAGTCGTCTACACCTGCGGACACCGACTCAGCGGAGACACGGTGAGAGACGCACTGAGTAAGTAAGTAGCAGCATTGACCCTGCAAGTCTCAAAGATGGTCAAATCCATATAAAAGGACCGAGCAAGGAGTCAAAGCCGAAACCGTACAAGAGGACGCCGAGATAATAGTCGTCAGCGAAGCAAAACACCACGCCGGGGTATGTTATTACCACTGGCGCTTCGGAGCGGAAGCACAATAATGTACATATCCCTGCACGTTCAAAGAGGAAAACAAGGAGAGCAGTCAGTAATGGCGGGAGATGACGACAGCCTTAAATCCCGCCGCCTATACGTGACAGACCGTAACACACGAAGGAAATACCTCATCGATACGGGATCGGACGTCAGCGTATTGCCATACGACCACACGGAAGGCAAGAGGAAATCTGAGTCCTACCAACTTTTCGCAGCAAATGGATCCGTTATAAACACATATAGATTCGTCACACTACAGACGGATTTTGGGCTTAGAAGAGCATATCCATAGCGTTTTATTGTCGTGGATGTGACCCAACCAATAACCGGACCAGACTTCCTACTCTAAGCAACGCCACAAAACCAAAAAAATTTTTATCTGGTAATCAACGCACACCCAGAGTCAAATTTATCTCCACAATCCTGGAAAAATATTAAAATTTTAAAAATACGATGTCCTGGTCACAAAAGCAATCTTTTTTCAAAAATCCAATAATTTTCTGTCATCTTTAGGCACAAGAAATATGACTAACATAGTCATTAAGTTGACACAAATATCGTGTTACACGGTGTAATCAATCGGGGGAGTCGGAAGAATATGTAACCTACCTATTTTTTAACCCATTTTTTTTTACTTATTTTGGTAATTTGTATTTCCCTTTACACAGTTAGCCCCAAATGACTTTTGACTGACCTTGATGTTGACCTTGACCTTCAAGGAGCCATTGACCTTTCCTGTCGCTCGTTGTTTATTTAAAAAAAAAAAAAAACAAATTAAGAATCTCGTCGCCAGCCAATAATTAAAAATGTATAATTTTTAAAATCGACCCAACTGGTCATGTTAATTAATGAGATGTTATCTAGAATATAGAATTTATTGCGAAAAATATTACCTCAGTCACGGTTTTATTAAAAAGTTATTAACAACACAAGGTTCAATGACCACCTTCAATAATTAACTATTATCTGCTTTTTTTTAGTTGCCGCTGCAGCAGCTACTGCCGATGCACAACATGTATGCGGCGGCGAACACAAACATTGTTAAGGATTTTATTTATTTTATGTACGGGTTATCCTTTTTATGCAAGATTTGGCTTTTATGCTATGTTTGCATTTCTATATATGATGCGAATTTATTTTACTTATAAAAGCTCGCCCAGTAAACATGCAAATTTTTCAACGCTTTATCCACGAAGTCACAAAGGACCTGGATTTCTGCTATGACTATATTGACGATGTCTTCTTTGCAGTCGTATTGTACGTCATAAGTCCCGATAGTGATTCTAAATGGCTTACTTGGCGGCCCGAATACAAAAAAGAAGGCTCCCATAACTTGAAACACTGAATTAGAAGCAGCCTTCGAAAAATGTAAGGACAGCCTGTCTCGCGCACCTATGCTTGCTCACCCGAAGCCAGAGGCAGAAATCATCCTTACAACTGACGCATCCGATACAGCCATCGGAGCAGTCATTCAGCAGCGGGACGAAACAGAATGACAACCACTAATCATCTTCAGCAGAAAGCTGAATCCGGCCCAGAGAAAATACAGCCCATACGACAGGGAGTTACTAGCAATCTACGCCGCCATCAAACACTACCGGCACATGCTAGAGGGAAGGCTTTTCACGGTCTTTACCGACCATAAACCGATTACTTACGCTTCCAGCAGGATCTACTGCACAGCTCTCCCAGGCAAGCACGACACTTACAATATATCGGTCAGTTCACCACCGATATACGCTATATCTCAGGCAAAGAAAATGTCGTCGCTGCCCTTCCACGGATCGAGGAGATCCATACAGTAATCGACCTAGAGGATCTATCCAGAGCACATGAGGAAGATACCGAGGTCCAAGACCTATTACAAGGGAACTCTTCGCTCAAGCTCACAAAGATTCTGATACCTGAAACCAGTGCAGCACTGTACTGCGACACGTCAACCACAATAGCACGTCTCTTCGTTACGCAACAATTCAGGAGACAAGTGTTCCAGTCACTGCACAGCATATCACACCCAGGAACTAAAGCGACAGCAAAATTGATCGCACAGAGGTACGTCTGGCCACGCTTAGGCCGACTGCCAAGAGTGGGCACGAGCATGTCTCGCCTGCCAAAAATCGAAAGTCCACAGACACAACCGATCGCCTCTCGGACAATTCATCGGACCCACACGACGGTTTGAACACATCCATATGGACCTCGTGGGACCACTACCCGTCTCAAAAGGCTACAAATACTGCCTTACGGTTATTGACCGGTTCACCAAATGGCCCGAAGACATACCGGTTGCAGACATTACTGCAGAAACAGTCGCCAAAAATCTCTTTACACACTGGATTACAAGATTTGGCACACCTACGCGGGTTCCTACGGATCAGGGGAGGCAATTCGAGGCCGACCTGTTCCGTCAGCTTACAAGGCTCACAGGCACTACGCACATTCACACGACAGCCTATCACCCCGCAGCTAACGGCATGGTCGAACGCCTGCACCGGCAAATAAAAACGTCCATCAAATGCCACGCAACGGAAGCTTGGACCGAAGTAATTCCCGTCGTCATGATGGGCATCCGAGAAGCATTCAAGGAAGATTTCCATGCAACTCCCGCGGAACTCGTCTATGGGGAGACAGTGAGACTTCCGGGAGAATTTTTACAAGAAACCCCGCAAGCAAAAGATACAAACGACTTTATCCAGAAACTCAAACAAACAATGAGAAGTCTACGGCCACAACCAATCAAGAGGCACGGGTCACCCGCTACATTTGAGCACAAAGATCTTGAAAGCTCCTCACATGTGTTCCTCAGGCATGATGCACCAACGCGGGCTCTGCAACCCACTTTTGACGGCCCATACAAAGTCCTCGGCCGAGGCAAAAAGGTCTTTAAGTTACGGATTAACGGAAAGTCCGTCCACGTGACAACAGACCGTCTTAAACCTGCCTACATACTGGCAGATCACGAACAAACCTAAAAACTTCCAGAGAAGCTCCAGCACCTTCAGCCTGACACTCCAGCACCTATGGAGGTCAAAATACGAAGCGGCAGAGTATCGCACAAAACCGTGCGATTTCAAATAACTTAAATTCAACGAAGGGGGTAATGTGGCAATCTACGCCACCAAAAAAGCGCGTTCGCGCGCTTATTTGTGCAGCGCACTAACTTACCGACGCGACGGTAAGTTCTCAGCGACGCTGCTACGCGCCGCATGAAGAAATTAGTTAACCCGTGTTTCGAAAACAACCAGATATGATATATAAGGAGGCTCAGCGGGAGCCAAAAACCAGTTTCTTGGCGCCAGTCGCAGACATCATACAACGCTCTTCGCGCAAGGAAGAGTTTTATCAACCCTGTGGCGTTAATCGCCTCCTGCAATAGACGCCGGCGCCTCGTCGCCCACCGATTCCTTGGCGTTAAACGCCGGCGCCCCGTCGCGTCGCTCACCATTGGACGCCGACACTCATCCCGCCAGGCGGCGCTCCATTCGCTCTCCGATATATAAGAAGGAAATCGGCAAGCATCAGCCCAGTTCTCCGAGGGATCTCCTACGATACAGGAGTACCTCGAGAAGGCGCTCGTTGCCCAACGACTCCTTGGCGTTAGACGCCGGCGCCTCGTCGCCCACCGACTCTCGCGTTACGCTACCAGCTCCACAACGCCGCGCATCATCAGAAAGCGACCTTCCCCTCCTCCTTCGGAGGACGGAAATAACCCGGCTGTTCGTCGCAAGACCCGACCGACACCACTCCGCGTTATCGCCGTCGGAAAGGGGAAGAACAGAGACGACGCCTCCACGCGGCAACACCTTGGCGCTAGCCGCCAGGGTAAAAACACGCATCCGCCGTATACGCGCATTATCCGCCCGGCGAAGTACATTCCTCCGCCGCCGCTTCCCGGAGGTAACCCGTATTCTCGCGTCATCCGCCCGGTAGAATACATACTTCCGCCATCTTCTGGAACGGGCCTCCCGGACCTTGACGCGGAATCCTTGCCGCATTTTGGTGCGAACCGTTCTTTTCAGGGCGTACAACCACCACGTGTGTTCACAATACGCTGAAGGCCAGTTGTATTGTTGAGCATACCGGCTAATACGAAGCATCATAGGCTGATATCAAATACGAAGCCCGACATTAGAGTCAGCCTCCGGACCAACTCCGATAGACCCGCGACGCCAGGGGCGTCCCTGGACCTCGAGGACGGGAAGGAAAACTTTCTATCTCCGCAAACGTCACCTTTATCTCCGTATCAGCACCGAACCACGACGAAACCATTCCAGTGTACCTGCGGCACAAGATGGCCAGCACAGCGGGACCAGACCACGCAGACGAGGCCCAAGGAGCTACGGGACCAGAGAACGCAAGCAAAACACCGGTGCGGACGATTGGTATATCGACCATATTAAATACACACTGATACGCCTATATATGTATAAAATGTATATCTGTTTCCATTTGACTACCCTCTTGCGATTCACAATCCTTGGGCCTATTCCTAAGCGCACCCTAACCAACAAGGTTGGCATGTTTTAATCAATTTGTTTAAAACTCTTTGATTAAAACCTGTTTAAAACAGTGGACACTGTTTAAAACATTGCAACTAAAACATGTGATTATTTAGAAAAGAAATTGCAAGAAAAGCAAAAACAAACAAAAACTAATAGATGCGTATGTTGCAAAAAAGTTTTTGTAGTTTTTTATCTATATTTATGTAACATATAGATACAATATAAAAATATAAACAATAAAATAAAACTGATAAGATATTATTCCATTATTTTAACAGAATAATTATTTTTGGATATTATCTAAATAACAATTAATATAATAAAGACTATTTAGTAGATATTTATTATTTACTGACTTTACATTTTAGCATTTTAAATTAATAATACATAGCAGGTTAGTAGTTTTAGTTAATAATATTTAAATTTAATATATATATAATACATTGGTTCTTTCCAATTTTTATTAAGTAATCTCACGCTTAACTCTCAACATAAATTATAAATAAAATAAAAATAAGAAATCTGTCAATTCTACTTTTCATTTTTTATGGTTTGTATAGTTATACAAACTATAAAAAAAACCATAAAATATTGCATTTTAGCATCTATTGCAAATAATAAATAAAATAATGTCAATCCTTTAACTAAAAAAGTAAACATTTAAGTATAAAAAATGAACGGTAACGATAACATATTGCAATTGCATTGGATTTTTGAGTTATAAAATTTAAAAGTAGGTATTTAAAAAACCTAATATGCAATGACTGCAATGCAATTGCAATATGTTATCGTTAAAGTTCATTTCCTTGTACTTAAATGTTTACTCTTTTTAA
The DNA here is from genome assembly GCA_030770355.1 of Harpagoxenus sublaevis. Lineage (NCBI taxonomy): Eukaryota > Metazoa > Arthropoda > Insecta > Hymenoptera > Formicidae > Harpagoxenus > Harpagoxenus sublaevis. The sequence continues at coordinate 54,635 of JASTWR010000736.1, forward strand.
TTAAAGGGTTAACGTTATTTTATTTAATATTTGCAATGGGTGCTAAAATGCAATGTGTGTTACGATTTATTTTTTATAGTTTGTAGTTTTTAAATAAAAAAATTGTGGTCTTTTATTTTTATTTCATTTATAATTTATGTTGAGAGTTAAGCATAAAATTACTTAATAAGAATTGGAAAGAAACTAAAGTATTATATATTAAATTTAAATATTATTAACTATAATTACTGACTTTCTATGAGTTATATATACTATTAATTTAAAATGTTAAAATGTAAAGTCAGTCAATATCTACTAACAAGGGGAGGACCAGAATTGAGAACGTCATGTTTGGATGAATCTTATACCAAATTGTAGGATTTGACGAGCACTTTCCAAAACACCCCGGTTTTGGCCGTATCCAGACAGTAAATTTTAAGAAAATTTCATTTTTATTAGTTGCGCGAGCATGGAATCAATGTATATACATGTGTGTACATTGATCTCATGGGGTTGTGCAACTAATAGAAATAAAATTTTCTTAAAATCTACTGTCTGGATAACTAGGGCGGCAGTGTGGTCTAGTGGTAGAGCGCCAGTCCACTTGATCATGTAAACATGGAATTTTTCCGTAATGGTATATTCCGAAGCTGCGCCCCCCCATGCGGGAGAAATGGACTCTTAGCTGGGGAAGGGCTCCGTGGGGCTTCGATAGAGGACCTTTCGGGTGCCCCCCACACCCACGCGGGAGAAACGGACTCTCAGCGGGGGAAGGGCTTCGTGGTAGGGCTTCGATAGAGGACCTTTTCGGGAAACCCCTCCGCGGGGGGACGGTCTCTCAACGGGGGAAGGGCTCCGCGGTAGGGCTTCGGTAGAGGACCTGTTCGGGAAACCCCCCGCGGGGGGGACAGTCTCCCAATGGGGAAAACTGGGCTCGGAGAAGAGTAGAAGTGATTATGGTGGGATATTTCAATACTGTCTGGATACGTCCGGAGTGTTTTGGAGTATCCAGAGTGCTCGTCGAATTCCCTTGTAAGACTACTTTGAGTAAAAAAGTTTTATGTTATCTAACAAACTACTTTCAAAATTATAGCATATTTCAAAAGTGTTAATTTTTGATAGAGGTATCGCGTTTACGTCGCAAGAATTTCAAGATTTTCTTAACAAAAAATAATCCTACATTGATCCCATCCCATGCTTGCGCAACTAATAAAAATAAAAATTTCTTAATATTTACTGTTTGGATACGGTCAAAACCGGGGTGTTTTGGAAAGTGCTCGTTGAATCCAACAATTTGGTATAAGGTTCATCCAAAAATGGCGTTTTTAATTCTGGTCCTTCCCTTGTAAGTAGTCTTTATTGTATTATTTGTTATATAATATCCAAAAATAAATATTCTGCTAAAATAATACCCATCTTATCATTTTTATAATAGCAAAAAATTTAAATATTTACGCAGATCAAAGCTATCAAGTGCTTTTTGCTTGTTTAAAACATGTTTCTTTGTTTAAAACATGTTTTTTTGTTACTTTAGTTTAAAACACAAATAAAACAAAAAACACTGTTTTAAACAAAAAACAATGTTTTTGTTTAAAATAAAAAAGAATGTTTTTTGTTTAAAATAAAAAAGACATGTTTTTTTGCCAACCCTGATTTTTGGTCCGGCCGGTGTTCGGACTTGAACTCGGTTCGTCGGGCTCACTAGCCCAGCGCGCACCCCTCTGCGCTACGATCGCCATCGACGGGCAGACCAAACTCGCGGCTCCTGGATCCACTGGCATGAGCAAGCTGACATCAATAAAAACATTGAGGATAGAAACAGTGTATTATGATTTCCTGGCCAAATATCCAGGAATCGTGAACCCCAGCATCAACGACTAGCTAGGAAAGCACGGTACCACACATCACATTAAGACAACGAAAGGTCAACCAGAGGCATGTCGTCCACGCTGGCTGGCACCGGAGAAACTCCAAGCCGCCAGAACAGGCTAACCTGACCAAGCCAAACAAGCACTTGCTGAAGGTGCTACGTGTGGGACCAAGCCACAAGAGCACTTGCTCAAGGTGCTACGTGTGGGACGAAAATTGGCAAGAATACACCCGGTGGTTTGCCATTGCCTATTGCCTTCCGAGAAGTGGCGATCGAATAAAAACCAAGTATTCTTGGTCCGGCCGGTGGTCGGACTTGAACTCGGTTCGTCGGGCTTACAAGCCCGGCGCGCACCCCTTTGCGCTACGATCGCCATCGACGGGCAGACCAAACTCGCGGCTCCCGGATCCACTGGCATGAGCAAGCTGACATCAGTAAAAACATTGAGGATAGAAACAGTGTATTATGATTTCCTGGCCAAATATCCAGGAATCGTGAACCCCAGCATCAACGACTAGCTAGGAAAGCACGGTACCACACGTCACATTAAGACAACGAAAAGTCAACCAGAGGCATGTCGTTTACGCCGGCTGGCACCGGACAAACTCCAAGTCGCCAGAACAGGCTAATTTGACCAAGCCACACGAGCACTTGCTGAAGGTGCTACGTGAGGGACCAAGCCACACGAGCACTTGCTGAAGGTGCTACGTGCGGGACCAAGCCACACGAGCACTTGCTCAAGGTGCCACGTGTGGGACGAAAATTGGCAAGAATACACCCGGTGGTTTGCCATTGCCTATTGCCTTCCGAGAAGTGGCGAACGAATAAAAACCAAGTATTCTTGGTCCGGCCGGTGGTCGGACTTGAACTCGGTTCGTCGGGCTCACTAGCCCAGCGCGCACTCCTCTGCGTTACGATCGCCGTCAACGGGCAGACCAAACTCGCGGCTCCCGGATCCACTGGCATAAACAAGCTGACATCAATAAAAACACTGAGGATAGAAACATGGTATCATGATATCCTGGCCAAATATCCAGGAATCGTTGCGTGTACCCCAGTATCAACGACAAGCTAGGAAAGCACGGTACCACACGTCACATTAAGACAACGAAAAGTCAACCAGAGGCATGTCGTCTACGCCGGCTGGCACCGGAGAAACTCCAAGCCGCCAGAACATGCTAACCTGACCAAGCCACACGAGCACTTGCTGAAGGAGCTCCGTGAGGGACCAAGCCACACGAGCACTTGCTGAAGGTGCTACGTGTGGGACCAAGCCACACGAGCACTTGCTCAAGGTGCTACGTGTGGGACAAAAATTGGCAAGAATACTCCCGGTGGTTTGCCTTTGCCTATTGCCTTCCGAGAGGTGGCGATCGGATAAAAACCAAGTATTTTTGGTCCGGCCGGTAGTCGGACTTGAACTCGGTTCGTCGGGCTCACTAGCCCAGCGCGCACCCCTTTGCGCTACGATCGCCATCGACGGGCAGACCAAACTCGCGGCTCCCGGATCCACTATACTCCAGAATCGATAATGCGTCCGTTTGTATTAATATCTATATAAATAAATCTTACAATAGATATGTATCAACAACAGCAAGAAGAGCAATGCTGAACTCGCCCTTGTAATTTTAGTACAAAGTACCAGAATTCAAAGAAAGGAGAGGTCGTTATTGTCGATGACCTATGTACTCTACTTGATGCTTAGAACGCTTTCGGTAATCATTTTTGTTTCCGACATCATATGGAACGTTGTCCGCAATCGAGAGTCTAATAAATTTGCCTTAGTTAAATCAAAATATACGACAATTTTCTCTACCTGCCTATCCAAGAATCTCCGGCTCAGTTATAAGAAGAAAGTTCTATATCTCTTTTGCGTCGCTTAAGTAATTACATGCCCAAGAATTTCATGCAAAATACTCAACAGTTATAGTACGTTAAATATATTTTCTTCAATGTTTATGCTAATTATTCTTGTTATCAAATATACAAAACACAAAAGCATATACATATATATTTATTTTTTGCATATATATATATATATGCAAAAAAAGTGACAATAAATTCTTTTCCACTTTATAGCGATTGAAATGAGTGTGGAATGGGTATCATGTGCGTTTAGATGTGAAGGATGTGGTATGTCTTCCGTGAGTTTCTCCAGTGTAGAAGGTCGCTATAACATTCTGCGTGTTCGTAAAACTCCATGTCCATGGTCTACCGCGTTGTCGATGCGTGTCACATGGATGGCCAAAAATGCCAGTCACGACGCTGTGTGTCGTGACGGCGACTCCATTAGCATATGCACAGAACGTGGATATCCACTGTAATAAATTATTATTAGTGCCAATTATTGGCACTGTTAGCGACTATGAATCGCCATGGGTGTGTCCTTCTCAACCCGAAATCTGGTTGCAGAGTGACGAATCCGTATGTTTCTATTACGGATCCGTTTGCCGCAAGGAGTTGGTAGGCTCCTGCTTTTCTCTCTCCTTGAGTGCTGATGTAGGGAAATACGCTGACATCTGATCCGGTATCTACAAGGTACCTTTTCTGGGTCGTACGGTCTGTGACGTACAGGCGGCGGGATCCGGGGTTGTTGTCATTGGCCGCCCTCAATGACTGCCCTCCTTGTTTTCCGCCCTGTATGTACACGGTGAGTACATTTCTGTGCCTCCGCTCCAAAACGGGTAATTTTGCTACCTGTACCGGTTGCTACAGAAATCACTGCTGTAGTTATTAATAAATATTTTTTTAAAAGCTGATTCTAAATTTGACTTATGTCCATTTTCATAGCAAAAGTGAAATAATCTATTGTGTACGTTTTGTATTAACGTAATCACCTGATTACTTGGATACGTTAACGAATCTTTGTCTGAATATTCCTTAAAAACCGTGTACAGATGATGTTGTTCTTGTTGTGTACAAAACAAATCAATTTTACATTTTGAACAATTTTCATCAGGAAGTTGTAGCCTTTTTAAAAGATAACCCGACACGTAAGAAAGAGCTTGAGAGGCATCAGTGTTTAAATTTTCAAAATCGACCCATGGAAGAGTACAGTCGGTTATGTGGTGGTAGGTCTTCTGACATGTTATATTTGCGTTATTCGTTAGGCATATGCGACTCCTCGTGTTTCGCTAGATTGATCTTATTACTTCCTTTTAGGGCCTTCGGTATTGCCTTCGGTAGCAGCAGTCTGAAACATTAAACTGTTACGTCCTGTGGACTCCACGCGATTTCTTCCTTTCGTAGAATTACTCTACGTTAAGAAAACAGTGGTTATCAATTGGCGAGCGGATGCAAGCCGTTGCTCATTAAAAGTGAAAAAACGTAACTAGAAACTTCCCGCTGACTCGAACCCAATAAATTAAACAAGTAATGGATTTGTTGTGATCCAAGTGGTCCCAAACAATTCCACGAAGCGGGGCAACGGAAATTCAGTTACGATAGCGGGCAACAAAAATTCAATTGAAACGCGCGATAACGGGAGGCATGGGTCACCATAAATTAAAACGCCATGCGAGGGCTTTTCAAATCACGCGTCTAATTAGAAGTCGCGTCGTCACCCTGCCTCGATTTATCAAAACTTAGAGTTCACACGTGTCACCCGTTTAAGAACGCGGATTTGAACTCTGACCCACGTTTCCCAGTAAGCGATAAAAATTAAGCAGTAAAAAGAATGTTAGCTTGGACCACCAAAGAGTGGGGAAATATAATTCTAATAACGAACCCGCCAATAGATGACCACTAATTAAAAATTGTGTAACGAGATTTTGGTAACTCGCCACGAGATAGGCGGAAAACCGAAATCTACGTCACAAATAGGAACCAGACTCCACCAATCCTAATCATCCTCGGATTAAATCCGCCCCTTTCAATTCATATAAAAACCGCGACTCCGCGTACCTCAACGCACTTTTGCACTTGGCACTTGCTCTTGCACTTCGACTCAGTATCTTTAAACTGCCACGCAATCAGTCCGACAGCCTAGTCGCGAATCAGTTCAGTAAATTCTGTACCTCTTGTAAATTCTGTGCGTGTCTACCGTCAACCCAGGGTCCTGACAACGACCCTCAGCACCCCCCGACACCGAGATTCGCGAGTCGCGACCAACGGCGCAGAGCAACATCATTCATATCCACATCTTCTCATACAAAGGCCACCAAGTAGTAAGTCAATTCAACCTGCATTTATAAGCCAGGACCTCGAGAATCATTCTTGATTAATATATATATATTGTATATGTACACATTTCTTTGCACATATACATATATATATGTGTGTTAATTATTTTTATTTTATTTTTCTCTTGAAACGGATTTCAGTAAACAATTTTTCACCCCTTTTTATAAACAATTTTCAGTGGGCACCCGAGGTCCAACGCGCAAAAACTTAGCCCTTAAAGTAAAGAAACGGATCGAGCGAAGCAGGTAAGCCCGCGTCGTGGAGCGACAGCTCCTCCGAGAAAGGCTAGAATTCATAAACCGCGCGCGTCTTCCGCATATTTCCCTTCCCCCGCGTTCTCTCGCGTATAAAATCTTTCCCGACACCCCCGATTCCTCCCCCTGTTCCGGACCGTCCTATTCCCCAGTTCCTTCCAAGGAACTTGACCGGTTTCCCTATCCGGAGCTCCCACACTCCCCCATCCCTTTTTACCTACGCGACGAGTACCGCGAGAGAACACCCTCTCTTGCGTTCTCCACCTCGAGCGTGGAGATTCTCTACGAAATACCCCGGTTTCCCTCCACCAATAGACCAACCTCTCCCGCGCTCTCTACCTCGAGCGTGGAGATCATCCCGGAAATTATTACCATAGATTAACCACGTTAATGCAATTAAATATAATAATTAATTATTAATGGAACGATCAATTTACTAACGTAAGAATGCAAGTGTAAGAACGTTTCAAACACACACACACACACACACACACACACACACACACACACTCATAGCATACACCTTTTTCTTTTTCTTTATGTTTTTAAATTATAAATGTACTAACCGGGCAGGAGATCATATCTAATGTCGATGCATCCCCTCAGTAATCCTGTCCGATGACCTCCGAACCAATGTAACACCCGCGTATTCTCCACACACACATATACACACACCACACTAAATCCGTACCATTTGCGTTTGTCTTTATGTTTTTCTATATGCACATGAATGTAACTGACTCATTGATTTTCATCATTTACAATAAATAATTGTAGTGTTTTAATTTCTTAAATCAATGTCTAATTGTTTAATTTAACACCTCGTCACCAACCTTCCCGCTCGCAAAATCGTACACGGTCCGATCCCAGGTAATACGGATTGCATAATCCTTGACCTGAAACAGGACCGACGATCGCACGGCTCGCAGTAGGCGTAATAGCGTCCCTTCGGACGTTGACCCTCGACTGGAGCCTTCCGAAAAGTGCGTTCGACTCGAGGGACGCGTTTACTCGCGCGACCCGAGATAACCTTTAAGTATTCTCTTACGTCCTTCCTTACCCCGTCCCCTCTGGGTAGCCTTTCCTTCGCTTCCCAGTTTTCCTTTTCATTGAAACTCCCGGGGTTTGGACGTAACAAAACAATACAATTAGATTCACACACTTAAAAGATAGATTCACAAATATATATACACAAATATATATATATATATATATATTTTCACAAATTAAATTGGCAGCAAAAAGAATACAATTAAAAAAAAGAGATGAAGCAAAATAAAAAAAGAAAGAAAGTGTACTAAGTAAATAGAAAATATGATTCTAAGAATTGAGAAAAATAAAAGATAGTCCGAGTAAAATAGTTATACGTACTTGTTGATGTACCAGCATGTGTCTCTGTAGATTGTTTAGCCTGTTGAACTCGCGACCGCACACTTCGCAATCAAACTTCTTGTCGGGATCGTGATGCTTCTTGTGCACACTCAAGTCGGTTATGTGGTGGAAGGTCTTCTGACATGTAGCGTTGTTCGTTAGGCGTATACCTGACTCCTCGTGTTTCGCTAGACTGGTCTTATCCATGAACCGCCGACCGCAGTAAATGCAAGGAAGTGGTCGCAATTGAGAATTATGTAGCGTCAAGTGACAACGTAGTGCCGTGGACGTGGGGAAATTTTTGTGGCACTCCAAACACTGGAACGGTCGATCGGCAGTGTGAGTCTTTCGCTGGAGAAGAAGAAGAGCCCCTGATACCCCGCGATCGCGATCCACCAGGCACCACCGACACAGCCAATTTAATATGGCAGGCACAATGACTTTTCATTTTCTCAGCTTTCACTTTTCGTGTCTCCGAGTCTCCGACGCCGACCATGCCCGATCGACGTTCGGCTTGCTTCGGCTCACGATATGCGCGCGCATTACCCCCGATCCTGTCTGGAGCTGCCGCCATGATGTTTCTCCCCTTCTCCTACGAGTTTTACCCCCGTGGGTCTTGCGCTCCCGCGGTAACGACGTGACTTGTAAATATTAAATTAAACTAAATGTTATTTTGCGCCCGAACGACGATGTCCGTGAATTTCTACGTGGTGACTGTCAGATAATACTGCTTGTTGTTATGCCTACGATTGATCCTTGATCGGGGTTTTTTAACTGATTTCCTTATTCTTAAATAAGGCAACAGTCATTCCGGGAATTTGCATCGTCCCTTCTCTTTTGGCGATTTGCGATGACGTAAGGTCGACTAACGGATCTTTTAATGCCGACCAACGGAATTGACAGCGTGGCCGGAATTGCGACTTTTATTGTTTGACAATGGCGTAAGCCGTAACTTAATCTTTGTTTACTGAAGAAGGTCCAAACGAAGGACCGAAACGTATGTATTTGCGTCTTCGAAATATATGTATTTGTGTCTTTGAAGCTAATATAGTTAAATAATTGTCGCCTCGTAATCGGCGCTTCGACTCTCATTTGCCTGTTCTTTTTCTTGTTTGTTTATGCGAGAGCTTTAACTTTTTAAATAATTTAAAATTTTATTTTCTTTTGTGCTCTTTGTTAGAAATATTATAATTTTTGATAATATAATCCCTTTACAGAAATAGTATTTAGAAGCAGAGTGTATATGTTCTTGTGTGTATGTATATTTATGTTCTTGCATGAAGGTATAATGCTTGTGCATATATATATATATATATATATATATATATATATATATATATATATGTGTACGTGTATATGTATGTATATGTACACATGTGCGCGTATAGTGCATATACGTGCGAGTGTGCATGTGTATGGAGTGACTGAGAATGTGATAGAAAATGGGTTGATAGGTATCGATCTGAGATCCTGTAGTTTTAATGACTTATTTTCTGAGGTAGCTTTTCGTCTTTATATATGTAGATTATAAGTGCTCTTTTTTCCTGAAATAAATACTGCTGAAATTTTTTTGATGACATGTACAGAAATGGAGAAATTGTGGACCGTTGTACGGTTTATTGACGAAGATACTGTGTAAGCTGTCCCAACCACCTGGATTATTAATAACAAATGTTATTGGCCGCCATTTCAAAATGAAAAAATTATCAAAGCAATCAAGAAACATGACGAGCCTAACACGCATTGGCCTTCATACGATATTATAACTTTTAGAAACAGCAGTTATGGTTAGTAAAGAATAATATACAGGATGAATCATTTTAATCAATACAGGAAAATATCTCGAAAAATATGGAAGATACGGAAAAATGTTTCAGACAAAAGTTGTATGGTCTAAAGGGGGACATAAGATGGTATCAATGATTTGATTTTGGATGGTCGTTTGAAGCTCACGTGAACGTCACCTTCAATTTCTTAAACGGAACCCCCTATATTGTAGTATACCGTTTAAAAGGACATAAAATAATGTTACGTCCAGCGCGATTCGCGCCGGCCTTCACGCCCTGTCGGACGAGGCGCGCTCGCTCGCGCAGCCCGCTCGGCAATTGGGAAGCGGGCGTAATTCCCAGAACTCGCGATAACTTTCGCTTATTGATTCTCCCAACGAGCAATCTCAATGCCTCGATCGCGTCGCCGACGATTTTTCTCTTTTAGTTAAAGAAGATTTATAGATATTGTTAAATCGGCATTATTTGCCAAAGTCTCACTCTTTTAAAACAAACTGTAGTACTAATTGTTCTCACTAAATCCGTTAAAATTGTTAATAACTAATTACTACTCGGCGCTGAGCGCGGGCTCGCGGCGAGCCTACCGCTCGCCTCGATTTTCTAACCGAATGAAAAACTCGCGATGGCGAACCTGACGCCCGCAAAACCGCGTAACTTATTCTTGTAAAATGTACTGCTAAAATAATCGATCATGTTATAATTGTAATTTAAAAGGATACTAACACCGTTTATAAATCAAATAATTACTGAGAGTGTAACCCATGATTTAAATGTATTTATAATTAAGTAGTAAATATCTTATTTAATCCTGCGACAAACTCGCGGCCGCTCGCCGAGAAACTGCGCGACCGCGAGCTTGACGGCCGCTGGCCCGCGCGATCTGCAAAACGCATCATTTAAAATAATAACAAATCAATTGGAATTATAACCGGAGAATATAATTTTATTCGTCTAACATTAAGGATAATTCCTCGCGAACTTATTATTCGGGTAACGAGATGTTTGCGCGCTTAAGAATGTGATCAACAACTTGAGGAATGCGATCGATAAGTTCTAGTACGCGATCGTCGTACCGCGCGCAAATCCGCGTTTATAAAAACCTGATTGTTAATTAAGATAGAAGGAGACTTTTGATCAAATCGCGAATATTAAAATATAGATATATATTAATATCGTAAACTAGCGAGTAAGTTTCAATTCAATACTTTTGTTAATTAACGAATTAGCTGACAGCTCAATGATTTACGATCGTTATTCCCCTCCCGCTTGGGGCCATCGAGCTTAGAGTATATAAAGGGTCCGCGCCGAGGGCCGCGCGTATTCGATTTCGGAATTTGGCAGCGCTAACAGTGGGTCTTATCAATCGCGAGTAAATTCACGGTGTGTTGAACTTAACCGAAAATCGAGTGTTCGAGACTTAGTCTCTGTAGTGACCAAGTGTAAGACATAGCCTCCGAGGCCCCGCGTCGTGCGAGACTCAGATCTCCCGTGCATTTTCGGTGGGTCAGACCGGTGGAGCGCCCTTGAAGGGCGATCATCGGGGTGGCTTCCGGCCGTGCCAGGAATTGAGTTTCTACGATTGGATCGTTGCTGTATCCTTTTTTAAATTTATATATATATATCTTCAAAAAACCTCCTCAAGGGTTTTTTCTCTTTGTGCGTGCGATACTCTATTCTGCAGTCCAAGTTCCCGGATTGAATATCGCTACGATTTTCTGTCAAATTTTTTCTTTCTTTTTTTTTGTGCGTTATTTTCATTATTACTTGTCTTCGCGTTTATTTCGTTCCGTTCTGTGCGACACGTCACTTTTGATTATAGACCGACAACTTCAACTGCGCTGCTCCGAATCTGCTAAAGTTGCAAAATTTTACTTGTGCAACCAGCCTTATTTGATTTAATAAACAGTTAGTGACTTTTGTGCAAAGAAAAATTACGGTGAGTTCATCAATTTACTGCCACCGCTCAACTTTCCGCCGTAGTGTGTGTGTATAGTGATCGTCTAAGTGTTGCCCCGCTCTATAAAATACGTGTTTGCGATCTTTCCTCCAAATTATCTCCCCCTAATTCTCCGAACAGCGCGCCGCTCACAGAGGGCAAGGCACGGATCCCCCGACTCTGAGTCCCCTCTCCGTGAAGCGCCTTGCAGAGTGGCGATTCTCGGCTGAGTTTCCAGCGTCGCCCTATCACGAGATCTCCTCTGCTAACATCCTCCCTAAAACCTGCCCGCAAAAGAAAAGGGCCTCTTCTTGCGACACGTCCCCTTCTCCCTTCCAAACGTCACGAGACTCCGCTCGGCCCCGTGACGACAAAAAAAAAGGAAGAACTCAATACATATAATTATATATAATTTTCATCGATTACGTTCTAATTTACCGTTTATTTTCCCGTAATTACGTCCGCCGATCCATTTTTCGCGTGACAACGCCCTTTCGAGAATCGCCGGACGTAACAATAAGAAAAATTTTGGCGCAATTAAACCAGAGGTTGATATGTTTATCCGTTCGATAGTTATTTAAAGTCAAAGTTTGAAAGAGTCAATTTTTGACCCTAAATAACTGCCGAATGGGTCAACGTATCGACCTCTGGTTTGCGCCAAAATTTTTCTTATTTTATGCCCTTTCAAACGATATACTACAATATAGGAGGTTCCGTTTAAGAAATTGAAGGTGACGTTCACGTGAGCTTCAAACGACCATCCAAAGTCAAATCATTGTCACCATCTTATGTCCCCCTTTAGACCATACAACTTTTGTCTTAAATATTTTTTCGTATCTTCCATATTTTTCGAGATATTTGCCTGTATTGATTAAAATGACTCACCCTGTATATAAATTAAATTATACACGCTATTTTTTTTTCTATTCACAATCAGTGATAGACATAAGTGTTATTTTCTGTGTTGTAATAGTATAAATAATTATTTATATATTTTAGATAACTATGGAACAACTAGGGAAAAAGCTAAAAAAGCTGAATTTACATCTGATTTAACTTCCGATACTGATAATAACGTCACTAACGTTCCAAATAGAAAAATAATTCCAAAGAAGTTTTCTTTAGATGAATTAGGTGAATCAGATGAATCAGTAGATGAATCTGTTGAAGACAGATTCTAAATTACGAGTGCCTCCAGCTATGCAAAGTTTGTTTCAATATTAATCATTTTATAATGTATTAATTATTTTAATATCAAAATTTATTTGTAAATTTTAAACTTGTTTTACACAATTTAGCAACTTCAACTTTTGTGAACATTATTTTTTTATATAAATAATGTGAGCTTTCTCCTTTAGGTTTAATTAAAAGATATATACTGAATGACTGCCTGCTAATACAATGTATTATATTTTCTGACACAACATAGGGGAAATCCAATGTTAATTGCGAAATGCTAAAATATTTACTTCTTCAATCATTTTAGAGCAAAGTGCCATTTAAATTTCGTGAAATACATAGCAAGATCAATTTTGGTGGTTACAATTTAAACAATTTTTATTGACAAAGTTTAGCAATATATTTAAATACAATTTTGGGGGATTTTGAAGATTAAAAATATTGTAGGCAAAAAAATATTGTATTTAACAATATTTTGATATAAAAGTTTTAATTTTTTACCTTAATACACCTTCATGTTTTTTCAAAAATCTATATAAAATTTTGCTTAAAAATTGTTATGGAAGTCAATAATCCTAACATTTCAGAAATAGCAATGGATTTCTTATGTTGTGTTTGTCAATGCAGATCGGAAAGTCAAGGTTGTATAACTATATTTGTTTTATAGAATCATCGAAACATGTAAGTTGCAAAAGTGCAAAAAGTAGCAAGTCAATAAAATCAGCTCATCAATTACCAAATGAAGTTTTGGATAAACCCAATAAACGAACAAAGCGTTTATTGGATGGATTTTTGGACACTTCGAATAATAATTATACTTCGCAAGATGATGAACATAATGTACAAAATAATAAAAACAATGAAACAGAGCATGTCTACAATAAAGAAGGTACGAATATATTTAAATTGTTTTAAATTGGCAATATATATGTACATACAGGGTTTACCAAAAGTATGGAAACCCCTAAATATTTCGAAAACTACGCATTTTAGAAAAAAATGTTTCAGACAAAAGTTGTAGGGTTTCAAGTAACGCATTAAGTAGTAATATTAGTGTGACTGCAAATAACTTTGTTAATGCCAGGTAAAAATAACTTTAAAATTTTTTAATGGAAACTTCTATTTTTGATTGCATATTCTTATCGCTTACCTCAAGAGCTTTTCAAAACACTATAATTAAATATTTTTTTATTAAATACTTTTCATGTTACGGAGCTTAAAAGCTACGATACCACCGGCATCAGCATTACCCCAAGATGTACCGCGTGGATGTTGCACGGTCGGATTTACACTAGCAGAGTTGTAAATAACAATACTTTTGTGATTGAAGTTCTTAACTACTCATTATTTTACATAACTTTAATTTAAATTAAGTTTAAGTGCAAATGTTTTTCGAAATTGTAATTAAAGTCGTTCAATTAAAAATATAATATATTTTGAAATTGTAATTAAACTTAAATTTTATTACAATTAAAAAAGTAAAAAAAAATTATTTAATTATTTAATAGAATCTAATAATCTCCATCCTTTGTGACATACCCTGTTCATTAAACTCAAATTTCAATAAGTTTTTTTATTACGTTTTAGCTTTAGATTTTGGATTTTGTTTTTTCTTTTAATATCTGTTATTTCAGTTCGTTTAATCAAATTAAAATTTTTGTATGATTTTTAGTTGGTAAATATTGTAGTAAAATAATATGCAAAAATGTTATTTACACAAAACGAGCATTGTTGAAATGTGAACATTATTTATTTTTAATTTCATTTTTGCTCTGAATGTGCGCATTTTTGGATATTTCAGATTATTTCAGTTATGACAATTACGTTAAAAATATAGATGTATACTTTACTCAGCAAAAACGCTATATGTTTATTGTACAATACGTATTGCAATATGAGATTTGGAGCTTATTATGTAGTAATATGTAGTATTTACAACGAATGACTGTGTGTTACCCGCATCGAGCAGATTTTTTTATTTAAACGCTCCTACTAGCAGCTAACACGTGACACGGTCGAACCCTCCGGGATTATCTTAACCCATGCCAACACGGAGCGGCCCATTTCCGGATATACGTAGAATGAACGTATACACCTACAAAGTTATCTCTCCCTCTTGTAACACAAAATACACCCGATCAACAGCACCGAACTACTACCCCGTGGGAGTTATCGAGCGTGGAACATCGTGTAGTCGTTCACTTACCTGTTGCCAGAAGTGGGCAAGCGTGAATAAGGGCTCCTTCTTGTAGAGCCATTCCATGACATTATATTCCGCGAGTTGGCCTCCACGGAGGCTTGCATGCTGGCCAATGCCGCTGAGTTCAGACCCGCTAGTATAGACTGCTGGAGGGCCGCTGTCACGACGGAGGTGTTGGTACTGGCTACCAGATTGGCGTGGTACACGATCGCGGTCGACGCATCTTCCGAACCACCAGTAGCCAGTAGTTGGGCCCCGATCGGCGCTGACGGCCCCTGGAGCCCCAGTGACAAAGTCACTTTGACGGCTTCGAGCTTCTCCGGCGGACGCAAAACTGCTCTTCCTCGTTTGCCGCCTCCGCCGCCGCCGCCGTTTCCTCCGCCTCCGTTGCCGGTCGCACTCCGGAAATACGTTTTAGGCGGCGGTTCCGTCGGTACCGTCTCTCACTGGCAGGAGTCCACTGGATGCAGCGCGTACCGTGCCACTCGGCGGTTCGCGCTTTCGTGTTATTGCCACGTGATGAGCATCGCCGGGCTGACACTCTCTCGCGGCAGCGCCTTTTGACATTCAGACGTTTCCCTTTTCGACAATTTTCAACCGTTACAAGACCGTGCGTTGCAAGCGTTTGATAGTCATCACTCGTACGGCGCGTACTCTGTTTAATCGACTTCTAGTCTAGACGAAGTGTACTCAGATCAGTTTCTCTCTTGTCGTTCGTCGTTTTCTGATCCGAGCCGATCGTCTGAGCTTAGGTATAGCACGTCACGATTCGTCCGCGCAAGCAGCGTCGAATCAAGTTGCACGACACAATTCTGACGGACTAGATGACAGTCTCACGTTTGTCGAAAACGTGCTCGGTACCACGGCATTATCAGCACTATGCTAAGTATCTCGATCTTCCTCAATCGACGGATCGTGTTGATCCGTATCATTCGTCACCGTATCATTAGCCACTATTATTAGAGGGTCATAGAACTTCTGGTCCGGACCAACCGCGGACTTGTCAAGATCGCGTAGTCTCTCACAGACTGTACGCCAATAACGACGGCGACGTTGCGCTCCTCTTCGTCGTCCTCGTCGTCTACGTAGCGATGATGCATGCAGATCTCTACCCGCTGCCGCATCACACGGCGTGCATCACAGAACGGATCAGTGTTTCTCACTCGCGTCAATCGGGATTCAGTCTACGACACTCGCGGCACTTTAGGTGCACAATCGACTGTGCACAAAAAAAGAAAAACAAACACGACTATGTGAGCACGGAGTCTCCTTCAGTCACACGAGGAAGATCACTTCGAAATTCGGAACATTTTCGTCACACTTGAAGGTAACACTTTATCGATACGCCGCGCCGCGCGATTTCAAAATCTGCTCTCCTTTTCATAATCTGTTCTCCAGCAGAGTCTCTTGAGTCTCATTGATGTCAATTTAACGGCAGGCCCAATGTCTTATGTCTAGTAGGTTCTGTCAAAGGGCAGATAGGTGAAGAGACGATCGTGTATTATTTTTCAATATCCTCCTTGTCTTTCCTTTCCTCCTTCCTCCGTTTCGTAGTTCCACTGACGCACCCGGGTCGCGAATTCTTTCGTCCGCTCTCGTCCGGGTGACCTCAAAAAGAGAGAACGAGACCCGTCCTAGAAGGCTCCTAATCCGAAACTAAGAGCTACCGCCACCGGACGACCGATGCAATGCCTGGAGGAGGCGTAGAGCCAATGGTGGAAGATAGGCGGGAACTACGACCCGTAGTGGGATAGTCCAACCCCCCACACAACCAATCTTGGATTCTGGGAGTATCCCCACTACGATCGCGCGCCGTTTGATCTCGGAAAGGACACCGCGTGAGTGGGGATAAGCCGTGGGAAGGAGCGGAAAGCCGCGAAAAGAAGCGGTGGCTGCAGGCTAGGTGGTCCTTACCAGAGCGGATCTCATAATTTCAACTCCCCGACGGCCCTTTTCCAATCCCTGCCGATCGCTAGTTCCCTTCTTCGTTCCTTACTCTTTTTCTTCTGATTTCCCATCCGATCTATCCCTATCCCTCTTTTGCTCCGTCTATCAGCCTGTTTCATTTTTTCGACTTTCTATATCCCCCTATCAACCCTCCCCATTCCGCTTCTCCTCTTTCTCCTCTGTTCTACCTTTCTTTCTATTTTCTTGGTCCCGCCAAAACCCTAAATCTTAACAGCTTAAGGGGATCCTGCAGTGACAGGCGAACTCCAACGTGACAGCGCCACGATCTAGCACGGAACTAAAAATAATCGATAACTTCGATCGTTTACTATGTTTTTTGTGTTACCGTGCTATATCTGTCCTTGTCTAACGGATACCTATACGATATATATTGTTGGATTGTTACCGCAAAATGATTTTTAAGCTTGGCGCGCTTCACGCCGTTATTTCTATAGAGGCAACAGCGACCGTGCATGCGTTAGCGTTTTTTTTTTTTTTTTTGCCCGTTCGCCCCTCTCATCGGTCGCGTACGCCGCAGTCCGCAGCACGTCGTTGTACAAGCAACTACTTTTATGTTTGACTTAAAGTCTAAGTTCCAGTTTTGTACTGTCCGAAATATATATTCCAGTATTTTTACTTGCTTAATCTTATTCGCGAGGTTCCCGAAACCACACGATCCTGCTAAATAATTAACATATCTGTCCTTGTCAGATTGCAGCAGTGCCATCTCTGACAAGATCCGGCAACTACTGTTGCACGCGACACTGCTCTTCTTGTCATTCTGCATCCGTATTTGCATTACTGTTTGCATTACATCCGTATTTGCATACCGTATTTGCATTACCTTTCGTCAACGCGATCTCGCGTTTACGTTGGCGACGAGGACGGGCGTTTGTCCGAAAGTTACAGATTGAGCGAGGACGACGACGAAGAGGAAGAAGTAATTAGTCAGACGACGTCGGAAACGAGCTCGGAGGAGATCGACCCGGTTGATTATTCCGGCTCCGGGTACTCCAGATTCTACTCGACGAATCACACGAAGGAAAAGCCGCAAAATCGGGTGGAGTTGTCGGAATATCCTGATTACATCACAAACGTCCTGCGGATCGATAACAGTATTGAGAACAATGATCTCGACACCTCGGAGGATGATACTTCCACGGAAACCGCCAAACTCGCGAAATTTGCGGAACGACGGGCGTCCTCGCCCAAGATCCACGAAAATTGAAACTCTCCGTATAGAACCAGAAAAGCGTCATCGAGAAAGAAGAAACTCGAGTTAAAAAACAACGAGGATTCCCTCGATATGCCGAAAAGAAGAAGAAACAGGTCGGTTGGACAGAGGGGAAGGACTCGCAACTCCGCGGCGTATAATCATTACGACCGTCGGCGAATTTCTAAAAATTTAAAGGAAAATTCTCCAAAAAGTAAATCGGATTCGAGAGATGACGTTGCAGCTGGCATGCGTGATGTCGCGGAAGAAATTGCGGTACAGAAACGCAAAGGACGACGGCGCGGCGTTCTCACAATTTTACAAATGCCGCCTCGTGCGAAAGGAGGTCGCAGAACGACACAGCCGACGCACTTATGCGGGATATTAAAGAAATAAACATGAAAATTGAGAAGGACATTGAAAATATTGAGAAGATTTTCGAAATTGGGGAGAACATGCCCGAGGACTCGAGTTACAAGGATCTCAGTCAGGACATTTCTATGGAATACGATTGGGTGGACAATGATGAGCTTAACGATCGGGATTTATCATCCCAGGCCTTGGAACGTTCATTCGATCTGACAAATGCCGAAGAGTTATCGCTGAGGGTCAGTACTGTTGGTAGACGTCGTAAGAAGAGATACAAATATTCGATCGATTGCAATTTCGACGAGAGTACGGTGACTGCTTACCGGAGTGTTTTTCACGATTGCATCGATTTTGATACCCCGCAATCGATGTCGCCCTTGAAAATAAACGTGGAGGAGAGCTGGAGATCGGCGGAGGACAGCAGCGACAACGACGACGAGATCCACTCATCCTGGCGCCGATCGACCTTAGAATCCTCAACTGAAGAATGCGGTAACGAAGTTGATGGCGCGCTGCTGTTGACTCGGAAGATCGTTAGCGACAATTCGACAAAAGACGAAAAATGTGACGATGACGAGCACGAGATGTTGAATAACGTATGTTACAAGTATCACGAAATGTCAGATAATTTCACAGTGCAGTCCAGAAAAAGTTCTCTTCACGATTCGGATGAGGATATAGAATTCACAAATTAACGTGACGAAGCGGGGGATATAATCACGTATAGCAATAAAAATAGAACAATTAGCAGATCGGCATCGATGGACTATAGCTATAAGGATGAAGACGATGATTTCAAGGTGAGCAAATTATTACTTACTAATGTTCATTAACACAGTGGCTTGTGAGATTGATATGTCAAATTTGTTTTAAAAATTCTATAAAGTTTTTTAAATATAAAAACGATAGAGAGAGAGAGAGAGAGAGAGAGAGAGAGAGAGAGAGAGAGAGAGAGAGAGAGAGAGAGAGAGCAGAAAATAGGCGTATAAAAAAAGAGACTTTTATGTATGACAATAGTATAATATTATTACATAAAACAATATAGTTTAAAATAACTCATTTGCCGGATTAATCTTTGTAAATTTTTGAAAGACTCGATTAATTCCGTGAGTCACCGTAATCTAATTTAAAGAAAGTAATTGCAATCAATGCGTGTAAACAAAATTATACAAAAGCATCATAAAATCCATATATATGTAAATATATACATAATATATAATATGCAAATAATATATGAATGTAATGATAATAGGTCCAAGGCAGAGGTACCAAAAACACGAAAGTTAATAGCAAAATAAATGTAATGCGACAATTCCCAAGTGACAAGGGTAAAAATTTGGAGTGTGATAGTGATAAAAGGGAAAATGGTCCGCGCAGAGTGACCAGGGCTCTGGTAAAGACTAAAAACCATAAAGTAAATCATGTCGGCAAGCTAATATGGGGATCCTTTGGAGGATGGTGGCCAGGTAAATATATTAAAATTAAATATATATATTACGAATTTTACTGCGTGACGTTGGAAATTAACGATGTTATTGATATTTCTCGCTAATTTGATACATCATTTTCGTTGTTCGCACAATTATCTCTTAGATAATAAATAATAAATAACATCTAATTTTGAGTACTTAATTTTCTCTTAAAGAAAAATGTTTTTTTCTTTTAAATTGAAAACGATATTGCATCACTGATCATTGAAGCCGAACATGTAGGAATGGCTCCTGCAGCCGGCAAGTTGTGGGTCTTCTGGATCGGAGAATCGCAAATATCATTGGAAAATTAATTGGGTGTTCCGAGCGAGTAGGAACGTTTTTATCATAAAACAATGAAACGTAATTGACGTGATTTTAGCTCAGAGAAGAAACACAGATACAACCGTTCTCGAGGTGCTTGGAGGAGCGATTGTCAATGATAGAAAAACCAGATAAACCGTCTCGTAAAAATACACAATATTGACCGTATAGTTTTTTTGTAATATTATTCAGAAGTTGACCACTTTTAGTCTACCCTTATGGAGAAAGTCGCTCCGAGGTAGATTATCACTGGTTTAGTAAACACTTAGCCAGCCGAGAACTTTGAAAAACTAGCATTTGATAAATGAAACATCAAGGATTGTGTAAAGACTTTAAAAATCGGACTTTACCGTGTGGATTGAAGGCTATATTGTCACAAAGTTTAGATCCTAGCCTAGAAAGTTGGATAATAAGCGATTCCCGAGTCGTTGACGCTCTCATACCCCGGCATATGTTTGTTAATATTCTATACACTAATAATTTACGAAGAATATAGCACGTAAGTAGCATCCACAATTCATTATACTAATATTGCAAATAATTTGGAATCGCTGTAATGACATTTATTTTAATCTCTTTTTTGACTCACAAGTAATGCTCGAACCTCCTTAAAATAACTCATTTGCCGGATTAATCTTTGTAAATTTTTGAAAGACTCGATTAATTCCGTGAGTCACCGTAATCTAATTTAGAGAAAGTAATTGCAATCAATGCGTGTAAAAAAAATTATGCAAAAGCATCATAAAATCCATAATATATGTAAATATATACATAATATATAATATGCAAATAATATATGAATGTAATGATAATAGGTCCAAGGCAGAGGTACCAAAAACACGAAAGTTAATAGCAAAATAAATGTAAAGCGACAATTCCCAAGTGACAAGGCTAAAAATTTGGAGTGTGATAGTGATAAAAGGGAAAATGGTCCACGCAGAGTGACCAGGGCTCTGGTAAAGACTAAAAACCATAAAGTAAATCATGTCGGCAAGCTAATATGGGGATCCTTTGGAGGATGGTGGCCAGGTAAATATATTAAAATTAAATATATATATTACAAATTTTACTGCGTGACGTTGGAAATTAACGATGTTATTGATATTCCTTGCTAATTTGATACATCATTTTCGTCGTTCGCACAATTATCTCTTAGATAATAAATAATAAATAACATCTAATTTTGAGTACTTAATTTTCTCTTAAAGAAAAATGTTTTTTTCTTTTAAATTGAAAAAGATATTGCATCACTGATCATTGAAGCCGAACATGTAGGAATGGCTCCTGCAGCCGGCAAGTTGTGGGTCTTCTGGATCGGAGAATCGCAAATATCATTGGAAAATTAGTAGGGTGTTCCGAGCGAGTAGGAACGTTTTTATCATAAAACAATGAAACGTAATTGACGTGATTTTAGCTCAGAGAAGAAACACAGATACAACCGTTCTCGAGGTGCTTGGAGGAGCGATTGTCAATGATAGAAAAACCAGATAAACCGTCTCGTAAAAATACACAATATTGACCGTATAGTTTTTTTGTAATATTATTCAGAAGTTGACCACTTTTAGTCTACCCTTATGGAGAAAGTCGCTCCGAGGTAGATTATCACTGGTTTAGTAAACACTTAGCCAGCCGAGAACTTTGAAAAACTAGCATTTGATAAATGAAACATCAAGGATTGTGTAAAGACTTTAAAAATCGGACTTTACCGTGTGGATTGAAGGCTATATTGTCACAAAGTTTAGATCCTAGCCTAGAAAGTTGGATAATAAGCGATTCCCGAGTCGTTGACGCTCTCATACCCCGGCATATGTTTGTTAATATTCTATACACTAATAATTTACGAAGAATATAGCACGTAAGTAGCATCCACAATTCATTATACTAATATTGCAAATAATTTGGAATCGCTGTAATGACATTTATTTTAATCTCTTTTTTGACTCACAAGTAATGCTCGAACCTCCTTAAAATAACTCATTTGCCGGATTAATCTTTGTAAATTTTCGAAAGACTCGATTAATTCCGTGAGTCACCGTAATCTAATTTAGAGAAAGTAATTGCAATCAATGCGTGTAAAAAAAATTATGCAAAAGCATCATAAAATCCATAATATATGTAAATATATACATAATATATAATATGCAAATAATATATGAATGTAATGATAATAGGTCCAAGGCAGAGGTACCAAAAACACGAAAGTTAATAGCAAAATAAATGTAAAGCGACAATTCCCAAGTGACAAGGCTAAAAATTTGGAGTGTGATAGTGATAAAAGGGAAAATGGTCCACGCAGAGTGACCAGGGCTCTGGTAAAGACTAAAAACCATAAAGTAAATCATGTCGGCAAGCTAATATGGGGATCCTTTGGAGGATGGTGGCCAGGTAAATATATTAAAATTAAATATATATATTACAAATTTTACTGCGTGACGTTGGAAATTAACGATGTTATTGATATTCCTTGCTAATTTGATACATCATTTTCGTCGTTCGCACAATTATCTCTTAGATAATAAATAATAAATAACATCTAATTTTGAGTACTTAATTTTCTCTTAAAGAAAAATGTTTTTTTCTTTTAAATTGAAAAAGATATTGCATCACTGATCATTGAAGCCGAACATGTAGGAATGGCTCCTGCAGCCGGCAAGTTGTGGGTCTTCTGGATCGGAGAATCGCAAATATCATTGGAAAATTAGTAGGGTGTTCCGAGCGAGTAGGAACGTTTTTATCATAAAACAATGAAACGTAATTGACGTGATTTTAGCTCAGAGAAGAAACACAGATACAACCGTTCTCGAGGTGCTTGGAGGAGCGATTGTCAATGATAGAAAAACCAGATAAACCGTCTCGTAAAAATACACAATATTGACCGTATAGTTTTTTTGTAATATTATTCAGAAGTTGACCACTTTTAGTCTACCCTTATGGAGAAAGTCGCTCCGAGGTAGATTATCACTGGTTTAGTAGACACTTAGCCAGCGGAGAACTTTGAAAAACTAGCATTTGATAAATGAAACATCAAGGATTGTGTAAAGACTTTAAAAATCGGACTTTACCGTGTGGATTGTAGGCTATATTGTCACAAAGTTTAGATCCTAGCCTAGAAAGTTGGATAATAAGCGATTCCCGAGTCGTTGACGCTCTCATACCCCGGCATATGTTTGTTAATATTCTATACACTAATAATTTACGAAGAATATAGCACGTAAGTAGCATCCACAATTCATTATACTAATATTGCAAATAATTTGGGATCGCTGTAATGACATTTATTTTAATCGCTTTTTTGACTCACAAGTAATGCTCGAACCTCCTTAAAATAACTCATTTGCCGGATTAATCATTGTAAATTTTCGAAAGACTCGATTAATTCCGTGAGTCACCGTAATTTAATTTAGAGAAAGTAAATGCAATCAATGCGTGTAAAAAAAATTATGCAAAAGCATCATAAAATCCATGATATATGTAAATATATACATAATATATAATATGCAAATAATGTATGAATGTAATGATAATAGGTCCAAGGCAGAGGTACCAAAAACACGAAAGTTAATAGCAAAATAAATGTAATGCGACAATTCCCAAGTGACAAGGGTAAAAATTTGGAGTGTGATAGTGATAAAAGGGAAAATGGTCCGCGCAGAGTGACCAGGGCTCTGGTAAAGACTAAAAACCATAAAGTAAATCATGTCGGCAAGCTAATATGGGGATCCTTTGGAGGATGGTGGCCAGGTAAATATATTAAAATTAAATATATATATTACGAATTTTACTGCGTGACGTTGGAATTTAACGATGTTATTGATATTTCTCGCTAATTTGATACATCATTTTCGTTGTTCGCACAATTATCTCTTAGATAATAAAAAATAAATAACATCTAATTTTGAGTACTTAATTTTCTCTTAAAGAAAAATGTTTTTTTCTTTTAAATTGAAAACGATATTGCATCACTGATCATTGAAGCCGAACATGTAGGAATGGCTCCTGCAGCCGGCAAGTTGTGGGTCTTCTGGATCGGAGAATCGCAAATATCATTGGAAAATTAGTAGGGTGTTCCGAGCGAGTAGGAACGTTTTTATCATAAAACAATGAAACGTAATTGACGTGATTTTAGCTCAGAGAAGAAACACAGATACAACCGTTCTCGAGGTGCTTGGAGGAGCGATTGTCAATGATAGAAAAACCAGATAAACCGTCTCGTAAAAATACACAATATTGACCGTATAGTTTTTTTGTAATATTATTCAGAAGTTGACCACTTTTAGTCTACCTTTATGGAGAAAGTCGCTCCGAGGTAGATTATCACTGGTTTAGTAGACACTTAGCCAGCCGAGAACTTTGAAAAACTAGCATTTGATAAATGAAACATCAAGGATTGTGTAAAGACTTTAAAAATCGGACTTTACCGTGTGGATTGTAGGCTATATTGTCACAAAGTTTAGATCCTAGCCTAGAAAGTTGGATAATAAGCGATTCCCGAGTCGTTGACGCTCTCATACCCCGGCATATGTTTGTTAATATTCTATACACTAATAATTTACGAAGAATATAGCACGTAAGTAGCATCCACAATTCATTATACTAATATTGCAAATAAGTTGGAATCGCTGTAATGACATTTATTTTAATCTCTTTTTTGACTCACAAGTAATGCTCGAACCTCCTTAAAATAACTCATTTGCCGGATTAATCTTTGTAAATTTTCGAAAGACTCGATTAATTCCGTGAGTCACCGTAATCTAATTTAGAGAAAGTAATTGCAATCAATGCGTGTAAAAAAAATTATGCAAAAGCATCATAAAATCCATAATATATGTAAATATATACATAATATATAATATGCAAATAATATATGAATGTAATGATAATAGGTCCAAGGCAGAGGTACCAAAACACGAAAGTTAATAGCAAAATAAATGTAATGCGACAATTCCCAAGTGAGAAGGGTAAAATTTGGAGTGTGATAGTGATAAAAGGGAAAATGGTCCGCGCAGAGTGACCAGGGCTCTGGTAAAGACTAAAAACCATAAAGTAAATCATGTCGGCAAGCTAATATGGGGATCCTTTGGAGGATGGTGGCCAGGTAAATATATTAAAATTAAATATATATATTACGAATTTTACTGCGTGACGTTGGAAATTAACGATGTTATTGATATTTCTCGCTAATTTGATACATCATTTTCGTTGTTCGCACAATTATCTCTTAGATAATAAATAATAAATAACATCTAATTTTGAGTACATAATTTTCTCTTAAAGAAAAAATGTTTTTTCTTTTAAATTGAAAACGATATTGCATCACTGATCATTGAAGCCGAACCTGTAGGAATGGCTCCTGCAGCCGGCAAGTTGTGGGTCTTCTGGATCGGAGAATCGCAAATATCATTGGAAAATTAGTAGGGTGTTCCGAGCGAGTAGGAACGTTTTTATCATAAAACAATGAAACGTAATTGAAGTGATTTTAGCTCAGAGAAGAAACACAGATACAACCGTTCTCGAGGTGCTTGGAGGAGCGATTGTCAATGATAGAAAAACCAGATAAACCGTCTCGTAAAAATACACAATATTGACCGTATAGTTTTTTTGTAATATTATTCAGAAGTTGACCACTTTTAGTCTACCCTTATGGAGAAAGTCGCTCCGAGGTAGATTATCACTGGTTTAGTAGACACTTAGCCAGCCGAGAACTTTGAAAAACTAGCATTTGATAAATGAAACATCAAGGATTGTGTAAAGACTTTAAAAATCGGACTTTACCGTGTGGATTGAAGGCTATATTGTCACAAAGTTTAGATCCTAGCCTAGAAAGTTGGATAATAAGCGATTCCCGAGTCGTTGACGCTCTCATACCCCGGCATATGTTTGTTAATATTCTATACACTAATAATTTACGAAGAATATAGCACGTAAGTAGCATCCACAATTCATTATACTAATATTGCAATTAATTTGGGATCGCTGTAATGACATTTATTTAATCGCTTTTTTGACTCACAAGTAATGCTCGAACCTCCTTAAAATAACTCATTTGCCGGATTAATCTTGTAAATTTTCGAAAGACTCGATTAATTCCGTGAGTCACCGTAATCTAATTTAGAGAAAGTAATTGCAATCAATGCGTGTAAAAAAAATTATGCAAAGCATCATAAAATCCATAATATATGTAAATATATACATAATATATAATATGCAAATAATATATGAATGTAATGATAATAGGTCCAAGGCAGAGGTACCAAAAACACGAAGTTAATAGCAAAATAAATGTAATGCGACAATTCCCAAGTGACAAGGGTTAAAATTTGGAGTGTGATAGTGATAAAAGGGAAAATGGTCCGCGCAGAGTGACCAGGGCTCTGGTAAAGACTAAAAACCATAAAGTAAATCATGTCGGCAAGCTAATATGGGGATCCTTTGGAGGATGGTGGCCAAGTAAATATATTAAAATTAAATGTGGCGGCTCCGCAAGCCACCAGGAAGTAACCTTGTCGTTCTCCTCCCGTCGACAGTAAAGAGGTGGCTCCGCAAGCAATCTAAAATTCCTCGCCATTCTTTTGATGGCATGCGAGAATGTGGCCGTCAGGACTTTCGTCCCTCTCCGCGAAGACGAGATCATCGGGGTTACATCCTCCCCGTCGGCACGCGCGGAACTCAGGTTAACATTTACGATACGCGCGAGATAATTTTCAAGTGATCGAAGCGCGGAAGGCATTCAAGATATTAATCAGCGCGAATTTCAAAACGATGACCGAGGGCGAGATTCAAGGGATGAAAGTCCGCCTAGCAACCAAAGTCGCCAAGCAACCAAGGGTTGTTACCGGGATTTTGCAGTATAAAAGACGGACCGATTTCCGCAAAATGCAGAGAAATCCGGCAGCAGTCAACCACGACGGATCTCCTACCGGCCTCAAGACGGAGAGAAAATCAAGACACCCATTCCGGCTTGCCGAGGAGGAGGCCATAGCGCAGGCAAACGCTACGCCGAAAAACCTCGCCCGCTACCTCTTCAACGGTAACGCCAGTCAGAGAAAGGTTGTCCTGAAGGATCCTCCGGTAGCCGGCGCTCAGCCGCCTCTCGGCGTCAAGCGCCCCAGAATCCGACCGGTTACCTTCTCCATCAGCGCTCCGCGCTCTAAGAGTCAACAAGCGTCGAGTAACAAGAAAACGTCACCAAGAGATAAACGCTCAACAGGAGTGGTTCGACCGACTCCCGGCAGGGAACGATCCCTACCTAATCTAGACGCAAGTCCGGTAATCACAGGCGCAGGATCGCCTTCTCCAGGTAAAATTTCATTCAGCGCTCAGACGCTCGCTGGCGCCAGACGCCTTTCCACCAGCGCTCAAACGCTCACTGGCGCTAGACGCCTTTCCACCAGCGCCCAGACGCTCACTGGCGCTAAACGCCTTTCTACTAGCGCTCAGACGCTCACAGGCATTAGACGTCAGAATCGTTCCACCGATTCTCAGCGCTAGTCGCTCCTTTCTAAAAAAGAATTTCCACTTTTATTTAGGAGCATCAACGCCGAAAGACTCACAAGGGAGAGCAGCCTGTCCGGACACTTCACCACTTGGCTCCGCAAGTTCAACACCACCTTATGACTGGGTAATACCGCCGGTAATTTCTCCTGTGCTGCTTTACCCTTCCGCGTAGTCTCCGAGGGGACACAAGCTGGAGTCGCGTGGAAGAGCTTCAGGGACACAGCAACGCAGACAGAAGGAAGGATAAAGAGAAGAAAATTTGAGATCCGTTGCCACACAAACAAAGCCACGAGGGGGACGACAAGAGAGAGAAAGAAAAGAGAAATTTAAAAGACATCAAAGTCATGATAAAGAAAGAGGAGATAGACGAAGAAAATACCAACGCTTCTAACTGTCTCTCTATCAATCATCATTAAATGCTGTTTCTCCTACAATAAAAAAACTGTTTCACTTATGTTAATGTTACAAAGTTTTAATAAAATGTTATAATCAAACAAACTAACCATTTCTTAGCGTACAAAAATAAGGTTAAGCGTTCTAGAAGCGTTCATTACTTAAGCGTAAATCGCTCACTCATTACGCGCATTAGCCTAAATTGGTGACCCCGACGTGATCGCTAAGAAAGCAAAATGGAGGGAGACGGCAGAGTACAAATAAACGGAGATAACCAAGTAGGCCGAGTTTCGATAAGGATACCGCCTTTCTGGAGTGATGAGCCGGAATTATGGTTCGCTCAGCTTGAAGGGCAATTCATACTTAGCGGAATAACCACAGATTCTACAAAATATTCTTGCGCAATAGCCCAGCTAGATTCTCGCCAAATTAAAGAAATCAAGGACATAATAACTCAACCCCCGCAGGTTGACAAATATGAAACCGTGAAAAAGGCGCTCATCCAAAGGCTTACTGTTTCGCAGGAACAACGAACTCGCCAACTCCTAGAACTCGAAGAAATCGGGGATAGAAAACCGTCGCAATTTCTTCGACATTAAGAACTCTTGCTGGAAGCACGTTCCAGACTCCCTTCTACGAACACTCTGGCTTGGGAGACTTCCGACTCAAATGCAAATGGTGCTCGCAACACGGATTGAAGATCCCTGAACGCCGTGGCAGAACAGGCAGATCGCATCCATGAGATGTCGAACAAAGCCGTGATAGCCGCCACGTCTACCATTGGGCAAAAGAAATCCATGGAAGAGCAGATTCAAGCATTAACCAAGCAAGTTGAATCTCTTGCAACACATCTCTTTAGAGAGAGATAAAAAAAAGATTAAATGAAAAGAAGGATCGAAGCCAGAGTCGAGGCCAAAGCCAATCTCGAAAAAGAAATTATGATGAAAAGAACTGCTTTTATCATAATCGGTTCGGAAAAAAGGCTAAAAAATGCACACAACCGTGTGCCTTCAAGACGGAAAAAGTCCAGGGCAGTCACTGATGGCGGCCAGTAAACCCGCCCGAAAGCCCCTCCGCCTTTTCATAACCTGTCAGGTAACAAAAAGACGATTTCTAATAGATACCGGGTCAGATGTTAGCGTCTTTCCAAGGTCGATGACGGCAGGGTTTAAAAAGCCTACAAACTACGAATTGTTTGCAGCAAATGACACAACAATTACAACGTACGGATGGGTACTCTTCAGCCAGAATTCGGATTGCGACGTGCATTTCCTTGGCGATTCGTAGTAGCAAACGTCACACAGCCAATCATAGGAGCTGATTTCCTAGCTCACTACCATCTGCTACCAGACCTACAGAATGGAGTACTGTTAGATGGAATGACTCAAATACACGCCAAGGGGTCAACAGAATCCGATGCAATTGAGGCGATAAAAGTACTCTCCGTTGAAAATAAATACCATCGGATTTTGGAAGAGTATCGGTATCACCAGGGCAACTCTGGAGCACGAAAGGCAAAACACACAACGGAACATTACATACAAACGACGCCAGGACGCCGGTGGAATGTCGTCCACGGAGGTTGGCTCCTGAGAAACTCAAGGCAGCGAAA